>SNQJ01S0159072.1:0-10168 GCA_010110895.2 Picea sitchensis | reverse complement strand
TTTAAGTTAGTCGTATCAAGCATGATCGAGCCCAGATTACAAGTCTCAGCAGATCCTAAAGTGTCTAACAGATCCTTTCTCTGGGAAGGGAAACTATGGAGGACTTCTAAAGCAGACATCGCACAAGGGGTTTGTGACAAATCATCCACCACAGAGTAGTTCTGGGCGGCCCTTGCGTTCGATTTGTGAGAAGCTTTCTTGAATGCGCCTTTTGGGATGTGTTTCATTGGTTTTCCCAACGTCTTCTCAATCTGGAGAGGAAGAGAGGGGATCTCATCTTCTTTACTCTTCTCAGAGGAGCTAGGAATTCCGTAATAATGCGCTCTGGTTGATATGTATGCATCACCTTTCATCATATACACATTCACAGACGAAGGATTACTCGAAGACAGAGGAGGTCCTTGACTGCCCCCTTCCGCACTCACCGAGGCTTGAGTTAAATTTTGACCATGTTGGAATGGGTTCTTAACACAACAGGTTGTTGTTGTGACAATAGTGTTTGGGCCTCCGTGAGCCGAGGGCACTGATAAGTTGGGTGGTCTTCCGTGCACAAATTACATGGATACTTCAACTTCTTCTTTTCAGTGTTGTCCCCACCAACATTATTGGTAGGTTTCTTATCCCCCTTACCCTTCTTTCATTGTTTCTTCTTCCCATCATGCTGTTGGTTGGCCTTCGGGTTTGTTGATTGTACCCTGTGTACATCCAACATTTGGGTAGGCGGAGCAGCCGTACCGGTGGTCTGGTTGGCCGCTATCTGTTGTATCGACAATTGTTGCAATTGTTTTGATAGTGGATCAACGGACTTAGCTTGTGTTGAACCGACAATACCATCGACATGTGGTCCAAATCTCTGTCTGGTTTTGTCAAGAATTGACCTAGGTGCATCTAGCAAGATTTCATAAAGTAGGTTAGATTGCGAGTAAATCAGCTCAAGTTGTTGAGCTCTCATTATCGCATCTTCTTTAGAAAAGAATCCCGACGTCGCTGCATATTTGGATAACTGGGGTACCAAATACTTAAGGAACCACTCAAGCAAAAATGCTGGTGGGACTGGTACTTTTATCAAACTCTTCTGACATCTCTATTCGCAGATGTGATCGAAGATATGGACTGCCTTTGTCTGCTCAAAGTTGGCCAGCAATTTGGTGTCGGCATCGTATCTCACAGGTAATTGGAAATGGTTTAAGAAAGCCATTGCCAATTCGCCGAAGGAGGAGTATCTTGAGCAGTCGAGCTCAATATACCATTTCACAACACTTCCTATGAGAGTGAATTGAAACAAGCACAACTGGACGAAATCATCTTTTAATGAATTATATGAGCACCAGAGATGAAAAGTAGTCACATGATCGCCTAGATCTTCGTTAGGTTTGGCTTTGAACTTTGGAATGTCCAAAGGCAAATTGGTTGGCATAGGAGGCCAATGCAGATCGTGACAGATGGGGTCGTTCAACAACCTCATCAAGTCAGGAAAATGCAAAGTTTCCAAGAACGGTAGTTTGGGTTGTTGATTATGACCGTGGAAAAAGGGACCTGGATTTTGACTTGCACCAGGTTGCCAAGAAAAGTTTGGTTGTTGGCCGGGATTCTGGTAAAAACTTGGTCCAAGACCAACGTATGGATTCTGCTCTTGTTGAGGCATCGTCGGCTGACTTCCATAGAAGGACAAAGGAGGTTGGGCTTGCATTGCAGTCCAAGTATTTTGAGAGGGGATGCCCCCTACCGACCTGACAGACATAGGTGTTGAACCTTGTCTAGGGTTCCAATGACTTTGGAAGGGGTTTCCCCCTATCGACATCCATGACGAGGAAGTTGATCCTTGGCAAGGATTCCAAGGTCCTTGGGTGGAAGGGATTCCTGGGTTTCCCCCCTATGCAGGAATAGTACCCTGCATAGGATTCGGTTGTCCATAACCGAGGTTGCCCTCGGTGGGGAAAGCAGTGGACGAGAAATCATTGTTAGCAAATGCACCGAAAAAAGAGAACGGTGTCAAACTTACCAATTGATTATTATAAGGTAGTCCTTGAATACTCACTCCATACGACCCATAGTTCATGCTTGGCTTGGTGGATTGTTGGTGAGCACTGCCGAGTGAAGGGAATGAAGGAGGTATGTGACCCCCTTCATAAGGGAAAGCATTATAAGGAGCTATAAGTCCCCCCGTGGATCCTTGCAAAGGAGTGTTTAAACTCCCTTCCCCTAGACTTAGAGTTGGTTGAGTGGAGTGAAAAAGGACAACATTTGGATCGAAGCCAGGAATTCCGTATGTGAACGGAGGGCCTGTCACACTCTGAGACAATGGAGAAGTGATCGCTACCAAATATAGGAGTGGACCATTGCCTGAAGTAGAGGAAGTCGAGACCATAGTGGCCTAGACTTGTGACAATTGGTTAGGAGGTGGAACACCCCCAGTTGTGACAGTTGTAGAGGGAATATGATAATTCCTTGAAGAAGTTGTGGGATTTGGTTCCATCTTTTCTTGGGATAGTTCCAAATGCTCGTAAGGATAGACCTGTACGACAACGAGCGTAGAAAGATCCGTAACCGGAGGGTTGTTAGGACCAAGATCTTCCACTCCAAGGTCAGTAATGGTTGGTTCCTCTAGGATGAGATGTTCTTCTCTCAAAGGTGGGTTGGACATAGTTACCCATGTCCCATTTTCTTCAAACGACCCTTGTTGGTCTAGCTTCCACCTTAGCGGCAGTGGGGGTGGATCCAGATCGACCGGTGGTAGGTCAAGAAGCCTTCTCGACTGACGGAGCTCCTAATCCTCCACTGTGTGAGAAGATAAGAGAGACACTAAGGCCTTTCTAACCGATTGAGAAACAACCACACTCTATCAAAAAATTCCTATGAGATAAAACAGGCAGTCACTAGCTAGTTGGAAGAATAGTTACAACAACCAACACTAGAGCAACTTATCGGTGCAAGTGCAACTCGAATACGGAAGAAAAATCCTGGTATACTCTACAAAGTGTGGCCCAATTTATGTCCTAGGTACCGTGGCATACCCCCGCAGTCACCTGTGTAAGTCACTAGAATGATAGGCAACTAGGTTGCTAGCTCCCGAGCAGTTGTCAGGCGGGTACAATCGACAGTCGGGTGGACCACAATGAGCAGGGTAT
Organism: Picea sitchensis; assembly: GCA_010110895.2. Classification (NCBI taxonomy): domain Eukaryota; kingdom Viridiplantae; phylum Streptophyta; class Pinopsida; order Pinales; family Pinaceae; genus Picea; species Picea sitchensis. The sequence continues at coordinate 7,040 of SNQJ01S0159072.1, read as the reverse complement.
CAAGCCCAAAACCTATCCAGGGTATCGAAAGAAAGTGTTTTGGAAGACAAATGAGGAACTCGAATGGATTCGAGACCCATGAAGCTTCGTGGCAAGTGCTAACGACGGAATCCCAGGACAAGCCCTCTATATGCGTTCCCCACTACACTTGGTCTGGTTTTGGAGGGGTTATCTTTGCTAACTTTCCCCATGAGACCTCGTGTTTATCCCTTGTGTTAGAGGAGGGTCTCAGAAAACTTTCATGGTAACTGGACTTTGAACACTCCCTAGCTCAGACTCTTATGTTTGTGTTTGGTAGCCTTGAAGAGTTTCCTCTCCAACCTAAATCAAGGCTCTAGTCCTATACTTGTTGGTGTACCCTACAAAACATAAAGTCTAAAATATTTTATTTAAACGTTTATTTTAGTGGTTGTTTTTAAATTCATAGGAGATGATAATGAAACTAGTGATGTTTTATAGCAACGAAAAGAAGAACATGCAAAGTTCTTAAAACAAAACTACTTCTTCAAAAAGAATTTACCTTAACCAACTTTTCAAAATTTCTTTCTAAGATCTTTTGATAGAAAACTGAAAACAGGCTTTCACTCGACTACAAGCTACTTATTATCCTAAGTCAATTAGCCAAGAACTTATGAAAATGAATTTTTTCTTGATAATCTGTGCAAACACTTGACTACTTAACCAAACAAAGAAAAAATCTACTTTTTTTTATTGTGCCTCAAAAAACAAGAAAAACTAAAGCTGGAAGCTTTCTCCTTTTCTAAAGCAAAAAATGGTAAAAAATCTGAGACAAGACAAGGCCAAGAAAATTTTCTGGCCAACCACTGACTGTGGGAGATACTGACAACCAAGAAGGCAGATTAGACTGACTCACTATCTCATCAAAAAACCTAACAAAGAAACAGAAGAAGACTTTGAATGAAAAATCAAGCCATAATAGAGTCTAAACCTATGCTAATCTACTATGACAGAGACCACATTCAGACAAGAAATACCCTGGGAAGTAAACAATTGATAGGGAGGAGGATGACTACCTCCAAAACCTTTTCTAGATAGGTACGTGACTGTCTCTTCAACAACTAGCGTGCATACGCAGGTTGTAGAAAGCTAGGGTGCATGTGCACGTGAGCAAGCCCAATTCAAGCCACGTGTGCCTCTAAAATCCTTCAAAAAAAAGAAGAAGAAGAAGCAACTAAGCTTCAACAGAGGATACTGGTATTGAACACCAATGCCCCTTAAAGGTAAAAAAAAAAACTTACTCTGACGCAAAGAGGCAAGAAAAATATAGTGAAACAAAGCTAATCCTGAGGTTTTCACCTGACTATGGACTGTTCAATCAGAGACATAGAAAGACCCAGAATATCCTTGAGAAGGATCACTTCTGTAGGGGAGAAGATGACTTCCTCTTCCTGAGAAGGATTTTCTGGGTTCTCAGACACGCAGCTAGCACTTCATCAGCAGGCATACATACGTGGGCTGACTAAAGGAAGGGCATGTGCATATGCGTATTGTACCACTACAGGGTGCGTATACCTCTTAAGACTCTCAAAAATAGAAATGAAATAGTCTGGTAAGTAGAGCAGGGAAGATTGGTATTTAGAACTAGAACCCTTGGACACTCAGACTTCTTGCATAAACTCAAAAAAGGCAGTAAAACCAATTTCAAAATACCCAATAAAAAATCCCCAAAGAAACCTAGAGAATCACTAGTACGGTCGTCAATTCTGATGTGAGTGGGAAATCCCACTTATGGACTTAGCATTTAATGGCTCTAATCATGCATGCAAAAAATGACCCTTTAAAGGCCTCTACTTTTTCCTATTCTCCCAACACAAAACCCCACATTCATGTAATACAAAGGTGCAAATAAGATTAGGTAAATCTACCTTAAATCCTTCATTTGATGTCGATCCCTTCTCTTTCACTCGCTCCTTGACTGCAAGCCTCCTCCCAAAGATGACCTGTATTTACACATAGACAAACAAAGAGTTGAAAACATGCATTTAATATACTAATTGTTAGGTTAGATGTGACAATATCATAAAATAAATACACAATTTGAACACATAAAATGGTGGGACGAAAAAACTATTCCTTTTTGTATTAATATTCACAAGAGTAAACTCACAATATGTGGTTGGCACTACTCCTTGAACTTGGTCCAGGGATCCTCTTCACAACGCACCAACTACTAAACCTCACAATACAATTGCAGGAAATTGGTGCAAAGGGGGGATAAATTTGGGCAGAGTTTCTATGCTCTTCTTCTTCCTTTTTCAAATGGGACCCCTACCCCTTCTTTTATAGGTAGTTATCCGGTTGAATGATTGGACATAGGCAGTCAAACGGTTTTAGAAATTTCTTGAAACTCTGTTTCCCATCTGCAAATTTCCATTTTTCATGCTTTTGTCAGTATACACGGGTTGTAGAAGGCCTGCATGCGTATTGATATGTGAATACATGGGATGTATAAGGCCAGGGTGTGTGTGACTCAAAAAAGAGGGATTTTTAGAAGAGCTTGGCTCAAGAAATTGACAAATAGTAGGGCCTGAGGCCAAGTATGCAGGATGGGTGAAAATTGGGATTATAACAATAACACATCTTCTTAATATCTCATCAGGTCCCATCTTGTATAGATGTCCAACTATAAGTGAAAAGTCTGCAGCAGGCACTACTAGTTGTTTCTTCTGGGGAATTGTATATTCACTAAGTGTCATTCCTGTTGACAGGAACTGGACTATTTTTGTGAAGTGGTCATCAATATTTCTAATGGCTAACATCTGTGCATCCGACAGTGTGTCCTCCAAACTAGTGGGCTCTTCTCCATGTTCCAACCTTGACAAGTAATCAAGACCTTTGTTCATTCTTCCCGGATTTACTATGATCTCAAAGTCATTTTCTTGAAATAGAAGAAGCCATCTTCATATTCTTTCCCCCAAAACTGGCTTATTGACTAGGTATTTCAGCGCGAAGTGATCAATAATCATTTTAAAGTTTCCTCCCAACAAGTAGTGGCGAAACTTCTGTAATGCTTACACCATGGCTAACCCTTCTCGCTCAGTGGTGGTGTAGTTGACCTCTGCAGTTGATAGCTTCCTGCTAGAAAAAGCTAATGGATGATCAATCTCTCCTTCACTAGGTTGTGCTAACACTTCTCCTAAGGTAATAGAATACGCATTGACATGCACATGAAACTCCTTACTCCAATCTGAGAACACCAGAATAGGCACATTAACCATTTTCTGTTTCAGTGTGTGGAACCTCTACTGGCATTCTTCTCTCCAACTAAATTGACAATCTTTCTTCAACAACTTCTCCATGGGTGTTGTAATCTAGGCATATCCTTTAATGAAATTCCTATAATATCCTGTGTGTCCCAGCGTAGTGTGCAACTATTTGACTGAAGTAGGAGGTGGCAGATCAACTATAATGGAAATTTTAGATGGATCAACTAGCAATCCCTGCTTGCATACAATATGACCTAACAAAACACCAAATGGTGATAAGAATATACACTTATTCAGATTCAAATCAATTTGACACTGTCTGCATTTGTCCAACATTAGCCTTAGACATTCAATATGATTCTTTAATAAACTAAAAACAGCCTAATCATCAAAGTATGCTTCTAGAAATTTATGCAAAAACTCCTTGAATACTTCGACCACCACCCTAGAAAAGATGATTGGGGAATTATTTAATCCAAATGGCATCACTGTATACTGATAAGACCCCCATTATGTTGCAAATGTGGTCTTGTGGCGATCTTCCTTGGCAATCTGGATCTGATGGTATCCTAAAAATCTGTCTGTAAAAGAATATACTTCCTAGCCTCCCACATTATCTAACACTTCGTCAGTGAATGGTGTAGGGAATGGGTCATGCAAACAAGCATCATTCAACTTACTGAGATCTACGCATATCCTGATCTCTCTCATCTTCTTGTCTTGCACCACCATAGGGCTAATCCATTATGATTCTTCGACAGGTTCTATAATCCCTGCTTCCAACATTTTGTCGAGCTCAATCTTCACTTTCTCCTTATATTTAGGGATCAATATGTAAGGTCTCTGTTTGAATGGTCTTGCATCTAGCTTCAAAGGGATCCTCATCTCTCCCATAGGCCCTTTAATGCCCTTCATATTAGTGAACTTGGTTGGAAACAAGTCCTGATATTCATGCAGTAATTTTGTAATCTTGTCAATAGTGGCAACATCCTAATAATCTATGACATTATAAAGATTCGGGGTTTGTTTTGTTCCAATATTGACCTTCTTAATCTTGATTCGATGTCCAATGAATGGTAACTCAACTCCTAATCCTTCCACATCTCTTTGGCCTTCTGTTTCTATAATATTCACCTTTCTTGGATCATCGTCTTCATCAGTATTGATGTTGTAACAACCTTGCAGTTTTTGTAGAGGCGCAGTCCATTCATCCCCGTCTTGATCTAAAGGGAGGTTAGAGTTCTCCTCAAATATTTTTTTGTCTGACAATATGTAGTGCTTGATCTACTGAAGGATATTGAATTTCAAATAATAAGGTGGTTACAAAATTCTGAGTCATACCTTTCCAATCTGTAGTGATGAGGCGCATCTCTACTTGAAGGTACCATTTGATAGGTGTTGTGTCCAGTGCATTGATGAATTTATGTACCCATTTTTCTTGAGGAATGTTTCTCCAGGATTCCTCATAGCTTCACACTTGGTCCTTTGGGGAGCTCCGACCTGTGTATAAAACTTCGCAACCTTCTACTTGTGCTGAGAAATGTGTTGTCATCAAGGTATGACACTGTACCCAATCTGTAATGTTACTTTTGTGTGCCCCCCACCATCTTGTTGGGGTTTCTTTTAGGGCCTCATCCATCACCAACAATATTTGTTGCATTGGTACACTCTCTTCAAAGTCCGACAAGAATGTTTCTAAATTATTTAGACCATCAAATGTGGGTAAGTTACTTACTGTTGTGCCGATCCAATGAACTTCTTTGGTTAGTCTAGCACATATTCTTGTAGATACTTCATACATTTTATTTTGACAATTCTCCAGGGATTCTTCTGAGTCTGATGAGCATACACTGTCACTTATCCAACTTAAATTTCCATTGGCCATAGGATTAATGTAATCATGTTGTCTAGTTGTCAATTTGTATATATTTTACAATTCATATGTGCAGTCTTCTTCTCTAATGGGCTCGGTGGATCACTGACCTTCATCTGGATATAAGGGTGCAATGGCCCTAAGGCCATCTTTTTCAAAATTCATACGTCTCTTCTTCAAATCAACCACAGTGGAAGTATTGAAGGCCCAATCAATTCCTAACAATGCAAGCTAAGGGCGGCTGCCATCAACTATCTCAATTACCTCAAAATCTGTAAATGTTCTTACTCCATCAGTGTCCACAGGGACATGTTCTAGTCTTCCAAAGGGGCTTAAAACCTATTGATTAGCCATCCTAAGCCTAATAGGGGAATAGATCAACTTCATTTTTCGCATCAGTGCCCAGGTTTTATTCATCATGACATTGACCTCCGACCCTAAGTCGAGGATTACATAATCTATATCATATTTGCCTATTTGAGCATTCAAATGTAATTCCTTATTGGTCCTTCTCTTCTTACCGATTTGGTGTACTACCCTATTTAGTAAGGGGTCTATCTTTCCTAGCTCATATTGTCTGATTAAATTTTGTAGTTCTTGGACAGTGCTCTAATCCTGAATTAACTTAACACAAGTATATAGAAATTCCATGAGCTTGCTTACCTCTTCTCATTCTCTTGGCTAAGTGGACTGATCAAATGCCTGAGGCATTCCACACTCTCTTATATTTGGTCTTGTCTTTGATGAAGAACCTTGGTCTCCTTTGAACTCTTTTCTTTCTTCCTCAAATATTTGTCTTTCTTTCTTTGCATCAAAGGTTTGGGTCTTCTCTGCAACTTTCCTAATTCCCAAATCTTTTGTAGTCTTCCCTTGGGTCATTTTGTCATATCCTATAAGAACGCCTCCTCTAGTAATAAAAAAAAATATAGGGTATTCTCCACGAGTTTAAGCTTTGATCAACTGTATCTGCGGGTTCTGATGAGTTCCTCGTTTCTCTTGAAGTTTAGCCAGCAATGCTGGACATTCTTCAATGACATGCTCGAAGGATTTGCAGTAGATGAAAGTAGTGCAAGGGTTCTGACAGTCCCTTGCCAAGTGTCCTAGTTGTGCATAGTTATAATAGATGATCTGTCCTTGGCTTCGACCCATACCTCCGCCTCCTCCTCTTCCTCTGAATCCACTGTGAGGATTGAAGTTCCTTCTCCCAGGGGAGTTGTACTGCGTAGAGTTTCCTTCTTATTGTACTTCGCCTTGAATATTGTATATGTCTCTTGACCTTTCATGCATGAGATCATAATCCCTACAATCCCTATCATCATGTCCCATGAACTTACAGAATGTGAAATACAAATTTGTGGGTGTCTGAACATATTGTTTCATGTAATAGCACTCACCAGGGCGATGCCTATTTCTGCATACCTTGCACCAGAGTAAGGTGACTTGCTTCAAAGGGATCGTGGCTCTAGAGTCTAAGTATTCATGGAATAGAGGGCAGTGCTCCTTTTCATGGCCTTCTGATCTGCATCTAACACATCGAATATCTTCTCTTTTATATTTCCCCTTGTCTTTCTTCATATCTTCAACCTACAAATACAAACTAGTCAGTTGACTCAAGATCTGCCTCATACCTAAGCTGGATTCTCCCATAGGGGTTGATTCTATCTTCATGGCGATCTCAAATGCCTCAGCCTACGAAGCAATATTTTGCTGCATCAGAGGAACTCTGATGTGTGGTAAGAGGGAAACAATGAACCATTCCTTGTTTTTCTCATCTGGAATATGAAAAGTCAGTTGGCCTGTTAGGGTCTTGAATCTCTGATCGAACTCCCAAACTGGCTCGGCTACCTTCTGCTTGATCTCCTTCAGTTTTGTAATACATTGGGACTCCAACTTAGGTTTCTTAAATTCTGCAATCAATGCATTCTTGATCTCATTCAGTG
>SNQJ01S0159070.1:0-12114 GCA_010110895.2 Picea sitchensis | reverse complement strand
AACTAATGTGCTTAAGCCCCTTAATTATGCAAAATGTTCAAGCGGCCATTTTGTTATAATTACGCATATGATAAACAAAATTGTCAAACCGTGCTACAGGTCTCTTTGTTTTTTTTGTTCATGGAGATCATATCACATTATCTAAAAATAACAGTGTCATGTTATCCTTGGCTGACACCAAATTTCATCATGCGTAGGCACTTCCTTCAAACCACCTTCCTAGGTGACCACAACTAGAAACGGTGGCTAAATATTTACTTATCACTTTTTTGTCTCGAAAACAACCAATTTGGCCCTTATTCCTCCTTCCCTCATCTCGCAATCTACATATGATGACGGCCATGACCCCACGCTTAGCTGAAAAAGAGCTTGTCCAGAGCTTCGGGACTTCAAAACTTTCAGCGAAGACTGAATCAACTGTCCTCATCCCCATTCACGATCAATGATCGAGATTCACTTCGGGACTCCTCTCTTCGGGAGTCTCAACTTTCCTCGCTTGCCTCCTCCCGGAACACTTTTACCCGAAGTTCATGATCTACCGACGGGTGTCCTCCCACAGAGCAACGACTGTGAATCGCTTCGGCTCTTCGGGCTTCGAAAGACTCAACCTAATGTTTTTTTCCGAAATGTTCTTATCTAAATATTGTGATGTTTTGACGCATGTGTCCCACGGATCGATGACTACAATTTCTTCGGGTCTTCAGATTTCGGAAATCTCAACCCTCAAACTTCATTTTTCCCCGAAGTGCGTGGATTGTTTTTGTGTGTCCTCCTTGATCGGATGATTATGATTCACTTCGGATCTCTGGTGTCTGGAAATCTCAATTCTCAACTTCTCCTCGCATGCATTGACGGTTTGGAGTAACCCTCTTTTCGCCCCACAATTTTCTTGATGTTGACACATAACCCCTTGGTGAAACCATGGTTTGGATTGTAGGATCGCCTTGGGGAATTATATCCCATGCAAGTTGCTTCCCTACAATGCATCGTGGACATTGATTTCTCTCTTCAATGGGATTTGACGATGGTACCTTAACCCTTGGCTCCTTTTCATCGGACGACCCATGTTCACGTGTCCTCCGATCCAACGATCCCTGATATATCTTGATCCTACAGTGGTGATCACTCCTGAATTCAAAGGAGGACGGTCACAATCCTTTGAACCCCTTACAACGGATATCTGACGATCTAACTCCTACGTAGATTCTGCAACACCATTCCTCCTGATCTTTTCAACTTTGCAGTCGAAGTTTGATCTCGGGCAACAGACTGTGACCAATAGACCTGGCCCATATTGGCCCAATATTTCAACCAGAAGCTATGACATCAAACTGTAACATCCCCATCCACCCACAGACCGGGGCATGCTACCTACAAGCCCACCCTTGGAATTTTTACTCTTACCGATACCTTCTTTAATTAATAAGAATGCATAAGATACAAGATTAGAGACATTCACAACAATATCCAGGAAGCATGCATAATCTAATATTTAGTTAAACGATAATTAAAATACACAATGAAATTCATTCATACACAGATAATAATATCACAACAGAGAGCACTTATCTTTATAAAAAGGAAACACCAATTGGCTACAGACCAAGGATGTTCCACCCAACCATAGACACCACTACTCCAAATATCAACAACAATTTCACCCCCGAGCCAGAGCTATGAATCCACAAGGATGATTCCAGAGTGTACTTGGGTTCCCAAACCAGTCATCTCTCAATATCTCACATGTTTCCCAGCACCCACAACAATCCAAGTACCCAACTCTCTTCTACCCAGCCTGTACCGCCTAAGAGAATGGACCTCCACCCTTCTCTGCCACGTTGTCCCTCAAGCAGTCCTTCTCCTTTTTCAAGGGCCTCCAACACAGTTGGTCCAAAATCTCAATGCTGAAACTCTCATGACTCACAATTGTCAGAAACAATAGGGCACATGTCGACGCATCTGAGACATGCAGGCCCTAGGTAATGGTTGGATTGCGCCAGTGACCATCACAAGCAACTATCCTATGGCTAATTCTTCAACAAATTGATTCCCTTTCCCTAGCCAAGATGCGGATGAGGATGGATCATTGAATGGGTAAGTGTGTGCATGAAAGTACGTGAGGGAAATGAATGAACGTACAATAAATAAATGAACACGACATCAGTCGAACCCCCCCATCAGACCATAGGAGGGTTTAAGTAACTTCGTGGGGAATCAAGAACCTCTCTTCCTTCCCCAAGAAGCTCATGTAACCGATCCCCTCTCTTAGGAAAAAAGGGTAATTAACATAGGAATAAATAATTAGCCCTGCAAGCCCCCTCTCTTGTGGAATCATAGCCCCCTATAACTCTAATCCTTGTCTATATAGCAACCAACCATGTATTTATTATTAATAATGATAGAAAATATTACATGTCTTGGGCACACTACCCTTTTAATAATTGTTTGGTAACCTTGGAATCTCAACATTGTAACAATACATTATTTAAAATGGGGGCTGAAAACCTGGGGTGTTACAGTTGCTAACTGTACTAATCGGGTCATATCATGCTTTACTTTCTTGAGCTTGTTTAAATTAACTAAACCAGGAGTAACATAACTCAGACTAGCTCCTGGGTCAATTAAAATAAAGATGTGATTATTATGAATTTTACCTTCAAGCTCCACTATAGCGGATTGATGATCATCTTGTCATCCATCTACAACTGCATTAATTCACCACACGCTTCTACCCACATATCCTATTGTAGAGGCTTCTTGCAGGTTATGGACTGTGGTCCTTGCTGCGGAAGTTAAACGTGGACAATTCCTCCTCAAGTGAGGTTCTCCGCACTCCCAACATTTTAATGTTTCCTTGGGGTTATCCCCAACTTTCTTGGCTCACAGATTAACTAGTCTACCTCTCACTTGGGTATTCTGGTTGTTAGAATGAAAATATTTCCTTTGGAAGTTCTTTGCCATATTCTGGAAAGGGGCTGGCTGGAAGCCTTTCTTCCGCCAATTCATTCTATCATGTTTCTTATCCTTCCATGCCTTAGGAATTTCAGACCTTTGTTTGTACTAATCATAGAAAATCCCGACCTTTCTAAAAGCTTCGCTTAAAGTTTTGGGGTTGTCGAATTCAATTATGTCCTTGTATGACTGTGGTAGATAGCTTAAGAATCGTTGTAATTTTACTTTCTCTTCCTTGATGTATGGCACAAATATTAATAACTCAAGAAATTTATTTATCACATCGTCCATGGTCATTTGTGTGAGTCTTAGCTCATAAAATTCTTTAGTCTTTTTTTCGTAATAGATTTCTGATAAATACAGTTTCTTGAAGTATTTCTTGAAGTCTGACCATTTCATCTATTTCTCTTTTAATCCTTTGGCCAATTTCAGGTTTTTCCACTAGATACTCGCCTTTCCATTTAGGTTATAAATGGCCATTCAAACTTTCATGTTACTAGAATAATTATAAATCTGGAAGTATTTCTTTATATCGAGTAACCATGCTTCAACCTCTTCACCCGTCCTGGATTCTCCGTCAAAGGTGGATCTTTTGATCTTCTTGAATTCACCTTCGAGGTGATCCACCTATTTTATTTTCCTTCCTGTGACTGTTTTGTCTCCTGCCACTTGTGTTCCCTCGGAACAACTATTCTCATTTTTTGTTTCATGACCATAATTTTTAGAGGCTCTTTTTCTGGCTTCGTCCTCCTTGTCATTTTCTTTCAGACTCTTCTTTGTTACTATGTTGCGCAACAATAGTTCGTTTATTTCTTGCTGGTCTTCGTGTTCCTTTTTCAGTTTCTCATCTTGAATGCTTGCACTTCCACAATAAGGTTCCTCATTGTTTCCAGAACCTTCTGTGGCTAAAATTCCTTTTTTTTTGTCTAGGTTATTTAGGAGGTCGTTGATCGAGATTCTCTTCAAGTCTGATATCCTCTTTGTTCTGTGCTGCCATTACCACAACAGACCAACAAAAAAAAATTGTTTGTAACAACAAATATTTTGTTATATTTTTCCTTTAACATAAATAAAATGAACTAAACTAATTTGGTCTTGCCCTGAGGTCCAAGTTTTGTAACATTCAACTATGATACCATATGTAATGTACCCCAAATTTACCAAATACAAAAAATATGTGTTAGGTGCATTACAACTCATTGACTTCGCAATACTTGTTCGGACATAACTGTAGTTGTCGTCACTATTGGAATTAAACATGTACCTTTTATAATTGACACGACTCCAATTAAGATAGTTATCTTATATACGTGGAGTCATACTATTGACGGATTTCGATACATATCAAAAGGTGAAGAAAAGTTTAGCATTTAATCAGTTCTGTAGGTCTGTACTTTCCTACTGTATCATGACTTGGACACCATTATTATATATATAAGTGGGTTACCAATAGTATCAATACATATATAGACTCTTAGCATACACAATTTTGTAACCATTAAGTGAAATACTAATACTTACCCGTTTTGTGACCATCAAGTGAGATCCTCACACTTACTTGTCTATATATATATATATATAATTCCACACATGGAGTTTTTTTGCATATACCACTGTACATATATCTATATATAATGTTTGGTTTAGAATACAAAAAATGAACCCTTACTCGTTATAACTATTTCATGTTCATATATAAATATCTTTGTCATAGGTTATATGAACCAATACGTATTTGCACCAATCCACAAATCATATTTTGTAACACGGTTTTCTACCACATACAGTCCATGTCCTAACACATTAACTAGACAGTAAGTGAACATGTATTAGAGTTACAAAGGGACATTAAGGGTGGTTATGACAACACAGACATTGACGTATCATGTGCCATAACGCACCTAGTCTTGCAAAGGTGCCACGTCTGAATCTATACCTAACCGTGCTAATCCTACTCAACTTGTATCATATCTCAGCATTGAATATGTTTGTAAGTTGTGTTAATGGTGGGTCATATAGGTCTGTAATTGCATTTACCACTGGTTATGTCATTTAAAATAAGTATGTCTCGTACTGGGTGCTTGGGAAGCTACACCTAATGCAGACTCACCATATTATTTCATTCACATGGCTAATAGCACTATGTACTCTTGTCACACATTACTCCTCATTTTGAAATGTGTTTGATATTACTCTGCTCATTGTTTCCTTTGGTAAACCCTCCTCTTCTCTGTGTGCATTTTTGGTTTTCTGTGCGACCCTTGTGGCTCTATTCTTGTGTCCGACAGCTTGGAGAAAAGATTTTCAGCCTTGGTAAACGATTCTAGAAATGAAACCAGTCAGGTTCCTCTCTACGCAAGGTAATACTTGAACCTGTCTCTTCATGTTTTCTATAAATTTCATGGATAAAACTAGTTTGGAGACTGTTAGTGTTAGAAAATCTTAGTATCTCACTTTCATGGGTATTTCTCCCGGTTTCTTCCCTAGCCCACATTTCGATATCCCTTTGCGTTTACTTGATTTAATCTGAGACATTGTTAACAGTTACAATCACGCGTGTAATAATGTTTCTTTTAACTATGGGGAAACCCGAAAATATATGAGCTTTGTTTAGAGAGTTAGCCCCACAATTTTTGTAACTAGGTCTAGCAATGTTTTAATTATTCTGGGCGTGTCAAAGTTACCCTATAAAAGCAGTTTAAAAGGAGCCACACTCAGTATTACCTCACTCAGGATTTTGAAATTTTACCCTACACGTATATAAACACACACACACATATATATAGGATAGGTTCTCCATGATATTCATATATTTGGTCTGTGCAATTTTTATTGACTGTGTAGCTTGATGGGAGAGTAGATTCGCAATTCGCATTCTGTGTGTAAAAATAATAAATCTTGTGTTTTGTGCTTCAATCTCTGAGCTCCCTACGAAGAAGTAGATATAGGTAACACATACTTCTCTTGCATGGAAAATACATTTTGTACTAGTACAAGAGAAAGAACTGGGCGATTTCCCCCCTCTGAAACATGACTTCACCTTCTGTGTTTTTAAATAGGCAAGGATTAATATACAGATGTTCCATGACATCGACATCCTAGCCAACAGTTCCTCTTGTATTTTGTATGGTATAATCCATATATAAACCTCACACTCCTCGTAATTCCCATTTTTTTTTAAAGAGTTACAATGTAAATTTCTTGAGTTTACATAGAGATGTAAGGTCGAACATTTCTCGTATGTTGCTTTAATGCCTCTGAATTTCTAAATTAATTTGCCTTCATTTTACAATGTACACACTCATAATATTATTCTCTGTGTATGCAAAAAGGGTTTCTTACCTATATGTGAAAATCTATGAGACTTTCGTCTTAAATCCTTCACGTTTCATATACCTATATAGAAATTTTAAAATTCGTTAAACATTCACTCTATGTATAAATAAAAGTCATTGTTACCCTTTGTGAAAACTGTGACTATGTGCTATGTGAATTATTCTAAATCTGTGTAAGTTGTAGTTTGAGATCTGGGTGAGAAAAGGCATCACTTTATTCTTTCAAGGTTGCGCAACTGTGCTCTATTTTACTTAACTCACACTATGTAATTTATGATTCGTATAACTTCTTTATCACTATTATGTTTCATAATTTCTATATTCTTATGTCTTCCTGCGTGGTTTATAACTTCTATTTTAAATTCTTTCTATTATAAAATCGTAGCTTGCATTCTGTACTTAAAGGCAGTATTCTCAGATTTCAAATTCATATTTCATCAATTAATGATGGGGCCCTGGTTTTGTTTTGCGAGGGTATCCATCAACGAGATTATGGACCCACCTTCCCCTTTGTTCGTGGATGGTTGTCACACAAGTTCCCATGGAGATTATGCACTTCGTCAAGCTCAAGATAAGTAAAATATTTATCTCAATGCTTACAAGTAAATTCCATTTTTAAAAGTACAATTTGCTAAGCCCTACCCCTTTATCACTATAAGTGTATGTCACTCTAAGGAAACAGATCAAGGAGAGCCTCCTTGCTCGTAAAAGGTATTTGAGTTCCAATCTTGGTGTTTTATACAACACTTCTCACGTTATGTCTACTAGTGGTACATGGGTCCTTACTCTAGGGTACTTCACTATAACAAATTTTGAACTAGGGTTTCTTGGCTATGCAGATCATTTGTGCTTTATTCTCAATTGAATATACACGTTACTGAAAACCATTTGAACACGTTTCAATTACTGTAACAACTACTGTAGCATGTATTTGTAGACTATTGAAAATCATTGTTTATAGACAATGAAGAGATCTGTAATATAAAAATGGATTGTTAAACATCTTATATGTTCTTTTATAGCACTTGTATAGTTTGAAAATAAAATTCCTTATACCTTCATGCAAAGCAATGATCGATAGGGAATTTCTTTATATAAAAACAATATATATATCTAGACAGTTATGCACAGGATGTATAACCACCTTCATGCAAAGCAATGATCGATAGGGAATTTCTTTATATAAAAACAATATATATATCTGACATGTGATGTATAAACTATTAATCATAATAGAAGTTACAGAATCGTCAAATATTATTTATTGTGATGAGTATTCCATATATATAGTGCATTCAAATAATCATTTGCCATACTTGCATCCCATAATCCCATCACGCTTCTAACAATGGTAATCAAGATAATATTAACCATAATACAAGTAAAGTTTTTTATTCTAAAACCTGATGGTGGGGACAGAAAGCAACCATGTTCCTACCAACCATAGAACAACAAACAAACTGTTAGACACACAAATGTGAAACAACCATGTTCCACCTAAGAAAAATTGAAATGATCCCTTCTTTCACATCTCTTATAGATCAAAAAATTCCCTTGCCTCACACTAAACAATGTTCATAAAAACAAGTAGTATCCTTTCTCCAACATACTAAGCAACGTCCTGCCTCCTCCATATGTTGTGTTTATTTGCATCTTGTGCCTAGGTCTCTCCTTCCCTCCTTGGGAATTTTGCCTCCTCCATATGTTGTGTTTATTTGCATCTTGTGCCTAGGTCTCTCCTTCCCTCATTGGGAATTTTTGCAGCTTTACAAATCCCTGATTTTCAGGATATGCTAGTGGTCAAATCCCTCCTTTCCCACTTGTAAAAATCATCCTTGAGGCAACTCAAATCTATTCCCCACTCATGGAGTCATGGTCAACTGCTTTCAACCTCGTTGT
Source organism: Picea sitchensis (assembly GCA_010110895.2). Taxonomy (NCBI): domain Eukaryota; kingdom Viridiplantae; phylum Streptophyta; class Pinopsida; order Pinales; family Pinaceae; genus Picea; species Picea sitchensis. Next base: position 3,928 of record SNQJ01S0159070.1, on the reverse strand, counting down.
TCCATTCGTCTTCCATCATTTAATATATAAAAGGATTTGTCTTAAATTACATGTGTCACAATCAAAAAGTTAGTTGGAAAAATCAAATCCTTTCCCAAGAGTCATAAATAATTAATTACAATAATCAAATTCCAAATTCGGATTTGCTATAAATGGAAAATAATTTCTGAATTCAAACTTGCCAAAAACTAAAATTTATAAAAATTGTTAAGGTTTTGTTGGTTCTGGGTTAACTTATTCTTTGTTCTATGTTGACATTATGAAGGTTGAATATTATCCTATCACTTTACGTGGACATATTTATCCCGGTCATAAATTAAGCATTTATAATTTTGTAAATAGATTTTTTTTTTGTTTCCTCCCATAAGGTCTCTTGTCAACCTATGTTATGCTACCATATGTAATACCTCTACTTGTAACTCATTAATTCTAATACAATGAATAAGTCATATATAAAAAACAATTGTGTCATTCCTATGATAATTGAAACTGATACCAATAATTTATAGACTTATATCATTCTTACTAAATAAAAAATTGTTAGACTTCCTAATAATACCTTATATAAAAATTCCTTGGTCATAAACCTTTATTACTTGTTATTAACTATGTAATTTCAATGTCTTCTATGAGACAAAGGTTACTTTATACCCATCTGAAATATTAAATCACAAGCGTCCATTGTTTTAATTAGTAAGGTGATGACATTGGGATATTGGTAAATTCGTGCTAGTGTAGTTGTGCATTAACTTAAGAGTTTAGAATCGGTCTGAAGGAAATCTCATAGGTACTTTCTCTATTAATTCTTTGGTGGTAGAACACTATGAACCTAGTCTATGTCCATCGCTTTCATGCTTTATCTTCTACCCACTCTACGTATGATAATCTTCTACCCACTCTACGTATGATACGAGTGGGGAGTGAACTTTGGACCACAACGTGGATACTATCAGATCCCTGTCCTTCCAACATTAAATAACGTTCTATCCTTGTCTACATCACCTAATACGTTCCCTACTCATAGCCATCCGTCACATGGCTTGGAACACTTGGTCACACATTGTTTCTTGTCACAACTAATCTTGGTCTGGAAATATCCTGGTTTCACATCCATTAGCGTTAGTGGAACTTCTTTAGCATTACTATTGTTCGTCAGGGTGAGAGACTGTTATCCTTTTCGATTTTTCACGCCTGTCACTGGTTTTATTTCCCTTGAAGTTAGAGAAATATCTTTCCTCTGATGTTCTCTAAAGGTTCTTACAAAGTTCTGATGACTGGTCTTTCAAAAGCTCAGTCTCCATTTTATTAGTTCTGAAATTTGCACGTAACCCTAAATGGTCTTACCCCTACCATTTGTTTTTATGTCCTCTACAATCGTACAGTCTTCCCTTTGATGAACAAGCAATTTCCAATTCATGATTATTACGTTTATTGTCATAATTTCACTCCAATATTTTCATCGAGTCTCGTGAATGGTCCCTAATTTAATAAATCAGTGAAAGCTATGGTTAACCCTGGTTCGATTATAAATTCTCCGTACTTACTGATTTTAACAGTCCATATAGTAAAATCTAAAATCGTCTATTCCCATAATTTTCTGGTTTTCTCCGAATGTTTAACTCTTTTTATTTTTTAAAAGGAAATTCACCCTTGGTTTCTAAGATTGTTATTTTTCTTTGAAACCATCATTTCGTTATAACAACCACCTACCCCTACACAGGTTCAATTCCTAAATAAAAATAACCTATGCTGTGAGGGAATATTTGTGTGGGTTCTATTCTAGGTTTAAATGCGGTTTCAATCAAATTGAACTGTGATTCTCGTAATTGTAAATATGTGTAATTTCTCTACCGTGATTCCCTTACAATATATGAATCATGAGGGTTCGCTTAACCGAATGGTTAAGAGGATAAATGAATCTAAATATCAGCGCGATAGACTACCCATATTTCCTAAGGAAACCAATTCAATAAAATGTCCAATTTTTATGAGTTCTACTTTATAAAACTATTTAGAATATATTCATCTTTGAATATATGCTTTCATTTATTTGAAGATTTGTCTGTTCTAGTTAGCTAGTGAATCTATACGGATGGAAAGATTAATGATGGTCCTTTTGTGCAAGGACCCATCAGACTCTCACACCATCCTATCCCCTCTCTGAATATTGCTCAATATTGTTCTCTTCAAGCTTGGTAACATTCCAATCAGAGGTATAAGTAATCTTTTAGGCTTGAACAATTATTGTTTACCTTACAGTTCCCAACCCAGACAGACTAATGTTATGTTATATCCATTTCCAGGTTATAAACTTTGCGGATCGACAATCCGGAGAGAATAAAGGAAAATGTATTCGCGTTCCTTTCTGGCCTTTTCAAGGTGGAATTCAAAGATGTCGTTTCTATAATATGTTTTCTCTTTGAAATTTCCATTATTGTACTATTCTAAGAATAATGAAATATTACATTAGTTGGACATGTAATATCTTGCATTTTGATAACAAAAGCAACAGATTTCATATCAAATGTCATATTATCTCTAATATAATTATTTCAATAGCTTGATGAACTGTTCTTTCTATGCGTTGTTTTCTTACTTTAAACATTTCATACAATAGACAAATTCATTAGAATAAAAATCTAGTTCTCATTCCATGCAATAATCCTACTATGATTCTCTATCTGATCATGTTGTTCGATTCATAGTGTTCATAAATAAAACAATAAATCCTTTATATTCGGGTTCCGATCTAATATATCTTTTGTAGTGTTCAAGAATTAATCTGTTAATTCAAATATAATTTTTCCTTACTAACATATTCCCTTCTCTCTTCCACATGCTAAGCAAGTGTCATGCCCTCCTCAGAGGTATTTCTTTTTTCTTTCTTTTCAAGCTATTTTCCCTTCTTTGGAAATTCACAACCTTGGAAATCCCTGATTTTCAGGGTGTGTCAATCATAAAAATCGACTTTTTACACTTGTCCCTTTTTTCCCAAGGTTAGCTCTAACTTTTCCCCACTCATGGATTCATGTTCGATTAAAGTTAAGGATTTGAATGGACCATAAAACCTTGTCACCAACTTGAACAATTCCCTAATTTTAAGGAGCTCCTCCTTTCTTTGAATTTAAGGTACACATGTTCTCCAACGTTAAATTACCTATGTCACCTTTTCATATATGCATAGATTTTGATCTTGCACCACTTTTAAATTATATTGTGCCTTTTGACCATTTGTTCCATTTCTTGAATCATTTATGGTCCAACCATAATTCTGTCAACCAAATTAGGACCATAATTTTGTCAACCAAATTATCCCAACTCATCTAGGTTGTACATTTCCTTCCATATAAAACTTGGAAGGGACTCATCTTTGTTGATGCTTGATACCCATTATTGTATATGAATTCGAGTAAGTGTAGATATTCTTCCCACTTAGTTGGTTTTGTTCTTTTGTACATTGGTAACATATCTTCGATAATATGATTTGTAAGTTATTTTTTCCCATCTGTCTGTGGATGGTAACTTGTGCTGAAATTAAAATTAGTACTCACACTTGCAAACAATTCCTTCGAAAAAATTGAGTTAAATTTAAAGTCTCTATGAAAAATCACTATTTTGGGAACCACATGTAGTCTAGATTTTTCTTTCATAAAAAATTCAGCGATATTAATTGCTTGATAAGTAGATTTCACAGGTATGAAGTGTGTGTAGCACTCTTTTCGCCACCTTGGTGAGAAAATAAGAGGTGCTTACATGCCGAGTTGGGTTTTGCTGAGCATGACAGCTGTAGAGGAAAGAGTTAGAGAAAGAAAAACAAAACTATAAGAAAGAATTAAACTAATACAAACTAAAATCATAAGCATATGGACAAAGAGATAACAAACACAAAAAGACCAATATCACCAATGTTTTTAGGCTGATCTATTGA
>SNQJ01S0159067.1:0-21912 GCA_010110895.2 Picea sitchensis | reverse complement strand
GAAACTGTCTTGTGATGATGGTTCGAAGGAGGTGAATGGCACTGTGTATAGACAGATGGTGGGTAGTTTGAATTATCTCACCACAACCAGACCTGATATTTCATATTCTGTGAGTGTGTTAAGTCAGTTCATTGTGAAACCTCATGAAAGCCATTGGAATGTAGCAAAGACAGTACTCAGGTATCTAAAAGGTACACTTGATTATGGTATTAAATACACTGATGCATGTGATGTTGAGTTGACAGGTTATTTAGATTCTGATTGGGCTAGCAATCTAGATGATGAAAGATCAACCACTGGATATGCGTTCATCATTGGATCTGGGGTTGTTTCATGGAGCAGTAAAAAATAGCCTACTGTATCTTTGTCTTCTACCGAGGCAGAATATAAATCCTTGTGTGCAGCAACTTGTGAAGTTGTTTGGTTAAGAAGACTTCTTCAAGATGTTGGAGAAGAATGAAATAAACCTACGATGATTAGATGTGTTAATCAAATTTCAATAAATATTGCGAAGAATATGATTTTTCATGCAAGGACAAAGCATGTTGAAGCTCAGTATCATTTTGGTCGAGAAAAGTTGCAGTCAAATGAACTAGCTCTTATGTATTGTAATACTAGTGAAAATGTTGCTGATATTTTCACTAAGCCTCTTGGAAAGATTAAGTTTGAACTGTTTAGGGAGATGTTAGGTGTAGAAGTCAATCCATTCTCCATTAAGGGGGAGACTTGGAAATAATGGAAAAAGTGCCAGTTGTAAGCGCCAGTTGTAAACACCAGTTATAAGCTTCAGTTGTGAGAGTCAGTTGTAGGCATGTTAAGAGTCTAGTTGTCTTTGGTTTGCATGTAACCGACTCGGTCGAGTCTTTTCCTATATAAGGATGTAATCTATCTTCATTGAATAATACAGAGGTGAGCATAGCATCACCTTATGTTTTTGGTTCGTATATTTTATCTCTTATAGTAATCAGTTCTCTACCAATCTATTAATATGGCACTAAAACCAACGGGTTTAACATATAGTTTTTGTTAATTATTAATTTTGTGGAGTTGTATTTCATATTTTATCATAAGTTTTTAATTTGACATTTTATTTGGTTTCATATTGAGGAAATATGAAGCAAAGTTAGGATAATGTTCCAGATAATTTAACTAGTTTGAATGTAAACTCAGATTCAAGATGAACTAATGCTAACTTTCAAGTTAGCATTATTTCCATAACATTAAATGTTTTCCATGCATAATCCATAGCTAATATAAGTTAGGTACATCTCTTTGTAGAAACGGCTTCACAGGTGTTGTGATCTTCACGGGGTGTGATCTTGAGCTTCACCAGGTGTTATGATCGATTGCTATAATTTTGCGTGCAATACAACCGATTATGCCTGCAATATTCTTCATGCAAGATCGCATCTCAATAGCTATGCCTAGATCTTCCTGTAAGATTGAATCTCAATAGCCACGATTGATCTTGTGAGAGTTCTTGCTTTAAGCTCGTTCTGGTTGTCATTATGGCTTACTGCAATAAATTACCCTTTCTTACGACTCTATTGGATTTTGAAGGTAGGTATTCTCAATATATTGCTTTCCCTTTTGGGCAATTTATTTCACTTGCTTGCTTTGATTCTTGATTTTATTCCCAAATTTTGTTTCTCCACTGATATTTATGTTGCTCGCCTCCCTTTGGGGAATCAACAATGGTGTTGGTATTGTTCCTGCTACTGGTGTTGTTGCTGGGCCTCCTTCTTCTCCTCCCCCTACCTTCTTATCCTACTCCTTTTACTTCTTTCACAAGAGGATCTATATGGAACGCCTACGCTATGAAACGACTTTACATTCTCCTGTATTTTTCCCACGAAGAGCTTTGGAGACAGTTCGAATGACCTATGTCTTCTTCTCTTTTTCATAGGAGACAACATAGATTATTTCACTTTGATTGACCTCTCCTCTTTATGGCCTTTTTGGTGATGACCACCTCAAGATGGCATCAACAACGAGAAGTTGGTCTCATTTCTAATGGAAGTGGACACAACCTAGGACAAGTTAAATGTCTCTATGCGATTCTAACTTAGATATGGCGAGTAATATTCTATTCCAACTAAACTCTAGATCTTCTGCCCCTCTCTCACACACACCTCTTCAGCTCATTTTTTGTTCAATCGCTTGTGCTTCTTTTTGTGTAGTGGAATCCCAACCTGAATCCAAGCAAGCAAGTATCGCCAGATATCATTGTACCCGTAAATAAGAAGGTCGACTAAACAAGAAGAAGGAAGGGATAAGAAGAAGGGGCGTAAGAGAAGAGAACGATAGATGAGATATCACGAATTCCCTATCGGTCGTGTTGTATCTAATGAAAGTCAATTTCTATATGTGGTGAAGGAAAGAAATAAATGACTTTCCTGTCTTCATATGGGCGCGTCAGCGATATGGAGCTCACGAGTTGCCTTCTCGTTACCGCCTAGTCCATAGAAAGTTTCTCAGGAAGGAATTTCCTTCACCCTTCCTTCCTATCTACGATATGGAATTTGCCCATGATATGAAGAAGGAAGGTGACTTTTAGGAATTGACAAAGGGATTGATAGTGCAGTGCCTGGTCCCGTAGCTCACTAGGTTAGGGAAAGAGAAGCCAACCAAACAAAGGTCGATTAGATGTAGTGTTGAGCTCTAATCCACCAAGTGTAAGAATGGATTATATACGCGAAAACAGATACCGGAAGGCAGATGAGGATTGATTACTACCAGACCTTACTTTTGAATTTTATATGCACGAGAAGCCAGAGAGAGACGAATCGTTGTAGCGGTATAGGCTGACAACACTAGAACTGCTCACACTTATCGTTGTAGCGGTATAGGATGAAAACACTAGAACTGCTCACACTTGTTCACTGATTCTGATTCCAATAGTTCTAATATGCGGAAATACATTTTCATTACCCTTTGACATGTTATGTACCCCAAATTACCCATAAAAATAAATAAAAAATTGAGGAACATTAAATCTCCTTTTTCTTGAACAATTCAATCTTTAAGGTTTATATTTAACGTAGATATTTAACTATTATCGTTATTAACTCCCATTTATCTAATTTAGAACATCTCTCACATCTTTAAATATTGTCCTTTAAAAACACCTTCCATCTTACTCGTAACACAATACGATCCTATAAGTATTTGTTTCATGTTTAGGGCCCTTAGTCCTATACTCATTTCTAAACCCCGACCCCTATGCCTAGCTCACATGAACGAACCCTTGTCCATAATACAAATTAACTTAGTTGCGCAATTGATGTAGCTTAAGAATTAAGGGTCGCAATATGTAACCATAAGAGAAATAAATAAAGGCTAACATGATGGAATTATGCATTATTTTAACTGGTCGAACCAAGGTCTTGCCAGCACTAGTTGGTAATTAACTCTCACTTACCTTAACATAATTGACTCCTTCAAAAACTAAACTTACTAATAATGAACTATAAATCTCGCCTTAACTGAATGATGAGCTAGGTGTGATAATCCAGTGTACAATGTCTTAAAGGGATCGTCCTTTCTCGCATTAACTCCATATGAGGTTGGAGGTTTTTATGTTAGTCGAGAGTTAAATGACATTTGTCCAGTCCATTAATGGAGACCCTGCAAGGTGAAATCTTGATGTCACCACTGATCCCCGTACCCAATGCGATTTTTCCACCTCTGCTTCTTCACAGGGCCGGATCAGGTATTTGTACTTCCACTTTAACTCTGTGTGGTAAGGTTACAGGTCTATTGTGTGTTTTCTACGATGCTTCAACCATTTTACTCTGCGTATCTCCTCAGCGAGGGTAGTTGGCGTTCTGAAGGTCCCTATCCAGTGAAAAAAGTAGAATATACCCATCTTTCCTGGTAAGTTTGTGACACTCTCATAGTTATGTGGAACGAGTAGTAAAAGTCGAGAGGGTTTTCAATCATCTCTGTAGTTGTTATTCCTTACATATTTTCTATAAAAAATGACTTCCCTTTCATAGTTTTGACTCTGTGAAATATTTCCTTTAGTCATGGATAAATTCATAAGTTTTAGTGTTACACGGTTGTATCTTTCGTTTTTCCTGTGGAGTAACCATTTCACCCTAAGAAATCAATTAATTAGGGAGGTTTTATACACAGGCGGTCTATCAAAGGTTCTCTGGCCAGACCCATACCTTTCAAGGGATTTTCGTCGGGACTCTGCCTCGACTCTCATTATTCCTCTTTGATTGGACTTCCCCTTTGCTTACGGTGTAGACCAGGGATACTCGGGTTTTAATTCATGCAGTTGTGAAAGAGAGGGTTCTTATTACTGTACAGGGTTTGGACTTCAACTCAGAATTCCTCCGTTACCCTAAACATAATCGTTCGTGTATAGGTACCAACTCTAAGTTTCCACTGTAGAACTACCCATAACTTTATAACTCTTAAATGATTTTCGTTTATTCTCTGTTTGGAGAAATGTACAGAATTCCATAACTCTTATGTTATTTTGTATACTCTCTGTCTAGAACTTCATATCTCTTATGTTACTTTCGTTCATTTTTTATGTTCAGAGCATGTCCAGAACTTCATATCTCTTATGTTGCTTTCATTTATTTTCTGTTCGGAGCACTGTCTAGAAATTCATAACTCTTATATTACTTGTGTTTAATCTTTGTTCGGAACATTGAACAGAATCTTGATAACCCTTAAGTTACTTTCATTTGTTTTCTGTTCGGACTCCGAGGGTTATTTCATTATGTACTCGTTTTACCTTTGGTCAGGGATACGAGATTTCTATATTATTAAGTTTATAAAAACACATTTCTCAGAGTGACATTCGTGATTGACTTCGTATGAATGTTATGAAGCTTGTGCGTTATTGAATCAAACTCTTGGTTGAAACAATAGTTTCTTCTTTATTTTAATACTATCATTCTTGTTTAACGAAATTTTTACCGAGATCTAATGATGGGACCCCCTGTATGCTGTGAGGGTACCCATCAGACCAATCTTGGTCCCCTTCTCCCCTTGGTTCTGTGGAAGACTTCAACAACGACGTGGATAGGATGACACGCCTCCAATCGTAGATAAGTTTTCTTCTATGTATTTATCTAATTTGATTATTTATAATCATTTACCCTGATAATTAATCTATGTTTCAGCATTGAATTTGTTATCCACTCTAATATGTTATTAATTATCTTTTCATGGTTTTCTTGTAGATCTGCATGGAAATCGAAGTCTCAGGATTTCAAGGACACCTTTGGGCACAAAAGGTATTCGGGTTCCTTATCACAACGTTATTCTTGAAAAAATTTCCATCCAGGTTTTTCAAAAGGAATGATCTTATCCTAGGATACAGTCATCGTGGCATCTTATACCAGACCCCGTAATACCAGTGAAATGTGTATTCAAGACTTGTTATGTAGGGTTGAAGACTTTTTCCCTTGAGTATCGATTCGAATCTGGGACATGTTTATAACCATTTAACTTACCAACTTCTCCTTTCTGTAATAATGAAAGGGAAGTAGGACTGTGGTTACTCATTTCAATGTATCACTCAAGACTTTATATATATGATAGTATATGAATTCGTTACATAAATTCTATTTATGCTTCTTCTAGTCTACTATGCTCTTTATATGAATCAAATAGTCTATTGGTTAACCCATGTGGTCATGCTTATGTGATATACAACCATGTGTATATGTATTTATTTGTGTATGTTTTTCCAAAAAATTAAGTTCTTTAAGTTCACTGAGTTTTTGTTACTCAAATCAGGAAAGAACTTTGTTCTGTAAATGTTTGAACTGGGAAAGCTTAAACTATTAACATGAAAGGAAAGATATAATTACCTTCCTATATCACCATTGAGACTCTTAATATATAATAAGTGGATATTTAGACAGATTATAAAACCTTCTACACAGATTTTAAGTGCATATATATATATATATATGCAAACAAAAACACATGTCAATGGCCTGCATTCAGAAATCGATGCCATTGAGCATAATCAAGATTTCTTTAGAAATCAGCTTTGACAAATCTTAGAAAAACTTGAGATTATTCAAACATCAGTCCAAGAATTAAAATATTCTTTTGAAAAGGAGAAAAGACCAACTTCTCCAATAAGTTTTGCTGAGATTGAAGATCAAACCTCATTGAAATGGTTTGGTTCCTCTTCTAATCAATCCAAGCAGCTGACATTAAAATAGTTGGCTAAGGAGGTAGCAAATCCCAATCTTGCTAGAATTGCTGAGGTAGTTTTACTAACCATAGAAAAAATCAATCTAGTAAAATCTCAAGCCTCCAAATTACAAGAGGATATAAAATCTTAGAACAGTATTGCATCTTCTCCAGTGCCTTTCATCAAAGGAATTGATGAGGTTGAAAGTTCAAATGCACCTAGATCTTTAGATAATGATGCAGGAGGAAATCCCTTCCAAATTGCATGGGAAAAGTGGTGCAATGCCAAATATGGCTCAAGAAAAAAGGTTCCATTCGACCCAACTAATTCCCACGAACATGATAGTTTCAGTAGAGAAAATATAGACCCAACGTCTGTGACTAATCTCAACTGTAGATCCAGAAATGAAATGATGATAACATTTCATAAATGGCAATCTTGGGCAAAAACACAAAAGATGATTTTCAGAAATCGTGTTGCATGGAACGAATTATGTTTAAGGCTAACTTGGGGTTTTACAGGAAACCTAGGACTCTAGTGGGATAGATTCAATGAATCAGATAAGCTCAGGATAATGAATCATGATCATCCTATTGATGAGCTTATCAAAGCCGTTGTACATGAATTCTATGGCATCCAACATATAGACTCTACACATTATGCAAATATGTTCATGAGTCAAAAGTTGTGTCATATAAACTAGTTGCCTGAATTCTTGTGCACTATGCAAGACCTTTTGTATAGAGCTTCAGATCCAGACAGTGTAGCCTACTTAAGAAAATACCTTTCCACTATGCCTGGAAAGATTCCAGATCTTGTTAGAGAATGTCTCGAAACACTGAATATTGATTTAAAAGAACTCTCTCTAGCAGGTCTACATGAACATATAGTCACAACCCTACAGAAAGAATGTCTGAGAAGACAAACAAATAAATCAGTTAAGAAACAATTAGGGTTTTACTCCAGCATCTGTGATGTGTTCGTAGAAACATACCACTTTGGTTGCAAACCAAAGCAAGGGAAGAAAGAATCCTGTAAAATAGATTGTGGTTGTTTCAAATGCAAATAAAAAAAATAAGCCTTTCAAGAAAAGGTTTCCTAAAATATTTAACAATCACAAAACCAGACCAAAGAAAGCCTTTTTAAAACGTTAGAATAGCCCTACACAAGTTGCAAAAAAACATGTTTTATCTGCAAAAAGCCTGGCCACTCAGCTTCACAGTGTCCTCTATGGAAGAAATCATGGTTCCAACACAACATAATGGACTTATTCCAAACAGGATATGATCCAGGAGAATGGGAACTTATTTCTAACCGTTCATATGGTGAATATTTATCACTAACTGAAGATGATTCAGATTCTCCCCACGATTTCAATTATGATTCTGACAATTCTGAAATCTCTACAGTTTCGAAATCATTAAATTTTTTGGATATAAAAATGTTTTCCCCTTAAGATGGTATTCCCTCACTGAGACACCGTCAATCGATAATCTAAAATAGACTGTCTCAACTGACCCCCGGTCACTTTCATCTTTCTAAAAGGTTGAATGCTCAACTCTCCTCCATCAACTCTCCACTTGCAAAACACCAGCAGCCAAGCGTGGTGAATATACGACATTATACTCCTACATATTCAGCTTTTAATAGATCTCATCCTACAACCTCAATACATACAAGCTATAGGAAAAACTTTGATTTCAAACAAACAAAAAAGCATCTAGAAGAGATACAAGAAGTTGAAGAGTATACAGATGATTCACTAGAAAAGAGAATCCAAGATCTAGAAGAATCAATCAAAGGAATAGAAGCATTAATTAAAGAAATATGGAAAGCTTTGAAATTAGAAAAAGAAGAATTAATCTTTCTCAGAACACAAAAGGATGCACACAGAGAAAGAGAAATGTTTGATTCAGATAATGACACACTTGACCAATCTGCTGAGGCCAGTACATTTAAATAGATAAATGGATTCGAAGATAGACTGGTCATCTCCATAGACATTAAAGTATCAAGATATATGACCTATACTCTTGATGCTCAGCTAGACACTGGAGCAATGAATTCTTATGCAAAGTATGGTGCAATTCCCTTGTACTATTGGCAACCCATAAATATTGCTTTTAGAGCAGTAAACAAGACTGAGATAAAAATACAGTCTTTTGCCCCAGATTTTCCCATTATAGTTCAAGGAGAGAAAGTACCAATAAATCTCTATTTCTTTGACATAGGTGCAGATATTCTTTTGGGTCAATATTTTGTAAATAGATGCCTGCCTTTCACTGTAGGTAGCAATTTTGTACAGTTCGCTATTTTAGGTAAAACAATATCCATTCCAATTAAGTCATCCCATGACACCGGGATTGGTAACACTAAACCTCTCCACAAGTTGAGAAGTCTGCAGAAAAACTGGTTTGAATACAAAAGATTGTCAACAATGCTAAAAAAACATGGTCTTGAGATAATAAAAGATATTAAAGACAAAATAGAAAAATGTACTTAGATTATCGGCGCCTTTTTGGACCAGGAAATGCTGTATGGTTTCCCTACAAATAGGAGGCTACTACCTGCTTGAAGGCACAAAAGCCTCTTACCAAATCATATGTCTCCTATGATGATGCCAAAATGAGATCAAGAATTGTGCAAAGAAAGTTGATGGGAGAACCTAGTAGGAGCCCTTGGGCGTAATCCAACATTTATGTCAACAAACCTTAATTGAAAAGTGGAAAACCTAGGATGGTAATAAATTATAGATCTTTTAACCAAGCTCTACTCCCTATCAAATTTCCCCTTCCATCAAAAGAACTATTATTTGCCCAAAGTTAGCCAAATACAATATATTCGACAAGTTCGTGTCAAGAGAGACTTTTGGAAAATTGGTATTATTCCTCGAGATAGGTACAAAACAACATTTGTTGTGCCTCATGGAAAATACCAATGGAGAGTCATTCCATTTGGATTGAAAAATGCCCATGGGAATTTCAGAAAGGATGGATGATATATTTAAGCAATTACCTTTTCTTATTATATACATTGATGATTTTCTTGTTTGTTCATTAGATGCCAGGTCACACCATTCACATCTTAAAGCAGTATTTGATCTCCTGTTCAAACGTGGTCTAGTTTTGAGTAAATCAAAGCTATGATGGGCAAAGACAAAGATTGAATATCTATGTTTGATCCTATCAAGAGGATCTGTTAAACTTCAAGATCATGTTCTAAAGAAACTCTCTGAGTTCGATGAAATTCTAAAATGAAACAACTACAAATATTTCTTAGTTTGTGTAGCCCATTCGTTGGTTCGAAGAGAATCAAGCTAAGGATGTAAGGATTTTCTGAAAATATTAAAAGAGACTTTACCATGGAATAACAAGATGACTGCAACTGTGAAAATTATAAAGAAGAAAATCCAAGATTTGCTAAGACTACACCTCCCAGATGTTACATTGCAATTGATGCTTGAAACTGATGCATCAAATGAAACATGGGCAATAGTTCTATTGCAAAAGAATGTCCCAAAGCTAGAAGAAGTTTGCATATACACATATGGATGTTTCTCAGACACAGAGTCTAAATATACCTCGTCTCACAAAGAAATTTCTTAGCTGTTAAAAATGGGATAAAAGAAATTTAGACTATTCTTAAAGCATATTCATTTTATTGTAAGAACTGATTTAAAACACATGAAAAGTAAGTTAACTAATAAACGTCTCTTGGAATAGGGCAATAACAAGATCTTGAGATGGAGTTTATGGGTTGATGGTTTTGACTTTGATATTCATTATAAGCCAGGGAAATAAAATTGCATTGCAGATCTTCTTACTAGAGAAGCATCCCTTACTATAAGAGAAATCAACAAATGGCTTCATCCTCCTTGACAACTCTAGATGCACCAAAAAGATTCAAATGGGTCTTGATTTGTGACAAATGTAAATATTGCTACTTTTTTGAATGCCTACAATATTGTATAAAATGCAGTCCTCTTTGTAAGAATATCTTGGAAAAATGGATACAAACCAATAATCATTGTATTCCTAATCATAGCTACTTTGTACAAAGCCATAAATTGTCTAGAGGAACTATTACTGGAGGTCCTATGCAAGGACAGAGATACATATATCTGTATATTCCTTGTATTACTTTTGAGGATTATTGTGCTATTATGATCCAAGCCAGATTTGCTGGTTCTTGTTGGATCTTGTTTGATTGTGAAATTTTCAAAGAAAATCAGATATCGTGGTTTGGTTGGTTATTAATCCTACTTTGGAAATATTGTCCATGAGACGTCTTATTTTTTTGGAAGTAGTAAAGATGCTTTCAAATATTCGTTACAATCAGAAGTAGAGGAAACTGCTCATTATAATGTCTGGTTCATCTTCAACCTATCTTTCCAAGGCAGCAAACTACTTTATGACCATTCTGAATGACCATCTCTCTAGGGATATAAAGTCTCCAGTGATTACTATGGAGATATTTGTGTTCTAGAAGAAGACTTAATTCCTGCTACGCAAGGTTCACCATTCTACAAGTGTTTCAATGGTTTACTACATTTCTCGGATTACTTTGGTTCACCACCAAGTAGTGATTTCAATTACGACAGTAATGATATTGGTGACTCATTTGATTCTATCGCTGAACATAACATACTCAATAGCATGGAAGCATGATGGACCATTCAATGTTGTAATAATTAGATTCTATTCATATCTAATGGGCTGACTGTGGTGTCTCGTCTGTTCCGTGGGTTCGAGTTGAACTCCACTTTGTGTCACTATTTTTACTTTATGTCGAGTCTTCCCATAAAGTTTGTATGGGTCCCTGTATGGCCGAGCCTCGAAGGGACAATATAACAACTGGATTCTACCAATTGCCCCATCCACTTGAAATAAATCTTTTTTTATGATAGAAGTGGGTTGCCCATTTTGATCAACCGGCAACCTAGTAGTTTTAGTATAAATAAGACCCTTGAGGTCTCATTAGGGACACCAGGATAGAGAGTCACGAGGCGAGGTCTAAAAGGCGATTAGTGTGTATCCTCTTCACTCGCCTTTAGGATCTTGCGAATGAAAAACATTGATCTCTCTCTCTCTCTCTCTCTCTCTCTCTCTCTCTCTCCTATATATATATATATATATATATATGCGATATGTTATTCTTATCGCTTTTATAGATATTATAACAAAGTCTATATTTGACCGAAATATGATTAGATATCCGAGTGATATGGTTCTGCATAGTTCCTTCTATTAATTTGCGTATACACTTTTAATTTCTTAAGTACTTTTCATATTCTTCTTTAGAAATCTATGTATTTAAATGATTTCTTCAATTGATTTCTTATACATATATAACACAAGATCTGTACTGTCAGACGTAAAATCAAACTGATATTTTTAAACTAGATGTAATCTCAGCGTGTTTACATAGTCCCGATTATATTCATACTTATGATCCACAAGAAGTTTATTTGATGCATACAATAAATTTGTAAGTATTTATCCTATAGTTGTTTCCATCCATTTGTAATTTAATCCACATAGATAAGTCATAAAAAATAGATATTCTCTTCCAGTCATTAGATCAAAACTACTATTGTTTAGAAAGTTAATCAACAAAGATAATCCACCTAGAATTGTCTACATGTATTCTATCAGACATTTAAATCAAGTAACATATAACCAAAAAGAGTAAGTAATCATATCTGAGCAAGTTTCTTGAAACAACAAATGGAACATCCACGTTCCTCCAAACATTAGAACAGGGTAGCCAAATCAATTTCCTGATTCACCCCCTAGCCTGATCATGAATCCATGAGGGTGAAATATAGAAATCCTCATAGCTATAGTCCTTCTTCAGTCCTTAGAAAAATTCTCCTTACCTCACACTCAGGAGAACAATGTTCATAACAACAAATATTTTTATTTTCCCCAACATACTAGGTCCACCCTCCTTCCATATGATATATGTCAAAGCAATTTTGCCTAGGTCTTTTCCCCCCATTGGGAATTTTTGCATCTTTGGAAATCCCTGATTTTCAGGGAAACATAATGGCCATATTCTTGATTTTCCACTTGTGCATTCAACCATGAAATTGGTTCAAATGTTCCCCTCTCATTGGAGTCATGGTCAACTGATTTGAAATTGGATGTTCCATTTGTCCATCAAAGAAATAAATATAAAATATTTTGTTTCATACAAGTGTCCTAGTCAAATGGATTGGATTGGTTCAAATAAGATCTCTTCCCAACATTCATAATCATCAATTACAATTAACTAAATTTGGAGTTGTTGAAATTTCTATAAATGGAAATAATTTTCCAATTTGAATTTACCAAAAATAGATATAATTTCCTAAGAAATTTCATACTTACAAATAATTTATTTTTGGGAATGTCACATCCTTCCCCTTTATGAAAACATTGTCCTCAATGTTCATCCCTTTCTTGGAACAATATTGGGTGATATTTCCTTAAATCTCCCTCCAACTCCCAAGTGGTCTCCTCGGGACTAAAGTTCTTCCATTACACTTTTTACCTAAGTGACGGATTTGTTTCGAAATGCTATTTCTCTCTTGTCCACAATATGCAGAGGTTCCATTTGGAACTCACCTTCTAGTTCCACCCTTAAGTTCAATAAATTATGTGATTAGGGTCATGAACATAATGATTTAACCAAGAAGCATAGAAATACATTATGAATTTTTAGATTAATTAAGGAAGTGCAAGTTGGTGTGCTATGGGTCCAATTAGATCTAAGATATCGAAAGGGCCACAAAAAATGGGTGCCAACAGCACAGATTCCTAGATTTAGTGAACTTTTCTTGGCCTTGAATTTAAAATAGACGTGGTCTCCCACTTAAAATTCCAAGTGTATTCTTTTCTATGTCAGTAACTTTTTGTATGTTTTGCCTCTTTTAAGTTTTGTTGTGCTTTCTTTACCGTGCTCTCCATTTACTAGAGCATCTATGGTCCCACCATGAGTAAATGATGGGTTATCCGATGGCAGGGGAGTCATACACTTTATGTTGTACAATACCTCTAAGGGGCTCATCTGAGCCAAAGTTTGGTAGCCATTATTGTATGGAAATTCTACCAAGTGTAGGTAGTCTTCCACTTTTGATGGTTTGATTCTTACGTACATGTGTAGCATATCTCATATGATTTGGTTTGTTCATTCGATTTGCCCATCGGGTTTGTGGATGATAACTTGTCTTTGAAATTCAAGTTAGTACAAATAATTATTTCCAAAAGGATGAAAATTTTCACGTCTCTATCTGAAATCACCGTTTTAGGAATACCATGCGGTCTAAAAATTTCCTGCATGTGAATATTCCAACGATGTTAATATCTTTAAAAGTAGACTTCACGGGGAATAAAGTGTGTAGACTTACTAAGCTTCTCGATTACCACCATAATGAATCATTCTTTTTTTGGTTCTAGGCAACCTATAATAAAGTCAAAGTGATATAGATCTCCCAATTCCATTCGACATTGGTAGGCTGTAGTATTTGGATCTTGAGGAAGTGTTGATTTTACCTAACAATATTAACACTTAGCTAAGTATTATGTTGTTTCTCCCTTCATATTAAGGCAAATAAAATAACTTCCTTTGTGTTCTTATAGATATTACGGTATGGGATGGCGGGGCATGGTTTCTTGTGTACCTCGTCGAAAATTGTTGACTTTAGTTCAACTGAATTTCGTATGTATATTTTGTTTTTGAATCATAGCAGACCTTTTCTATCCAAACTCAGTCTGTTTTTGTCTGAATTTTTTTGTATTATCTCGTAATTTTTCCACTCTTTTAGTGTAATTTTTCATCGTTATTACTTGCAGCCTTTATCCTCAGCTCAAGATCGCTTTCTACCCCGCTAATGTTTATTTCAAGCAACCCATGAACTCTTATGCTTAAGGCATCAACCACCTTGTTTCCTTACCCTTGATATGTCTTACCTCAAGGTCAAATTCACTCAAGAATGCTAACCACCTTGCTTTCCTTACATTAAGATTTGGTTGACTAAATAGATATTTCACATCGATATTATCCGTCAATGGTAGAAATTTTACCGCCCATTATATAGTGCAGCCACATCTTTAAGGCATGTATTACCACTGCCAACTCTAATTAAGTGAGTGATGTATTTTCGTTCGTGTTCCTTTAGTTTTGGGACTCATAACAAATAACATGTCCTTCTTGAGTTAAGAAGGAGACCATACCTAAGTCCCTTCTTTACTCGCATCCACACAGTTTGTGAAGTCTTTGTCTAGATCTGCTACTTTTTAAAATGGGTGTGGTCATTACAATTCTTTTAACTTATTAAAACAATCCTGACATTTATGTGACCGATTAAACTTGGTCCCTCTTTTTTGTAATGATGTGATAGGGTATGCGATCTTGGCAAAACCCTCTATAAATCTACTTGATGTATCGATTGAATCCCATGAATTATCGGATGTTCACTACATCCTTTAGAATCGACCATTCCATGATTGATCTGCTTACTGCTTAGGATGTTGCCAATACCTTCTTCAGATATTACATGTCATTAGTACTATATTTTCTTCTGATAAAAGTCTCATTTATTGAATTTGGCATACAGTTTGTGTTTTCTTAAAGTTTGCAAAACTATCCTTAGGTGCTCTTAAGTGTTCTTGATATTTTTGGAATACACTAGGATATCGTCAATAAATACCAAAGAAAACTTGATCCAAACTATAGGATTGAAAATATTTTTCATTAAACACATGAATGTGGCTAGTGCATTAGTGAACCAAATGGTATAACAACAAATTTGTAATGTCCATATCTCAGTTAGTGTTTTTTACTTATGTGTACTCATCTTTTATCATCTAACCTGAGTGATAACCAAATCCCTTAAATCAATTTGAAAAATCTTTGCCTACTTGATCCAGACAAATCATTTTGTCTTAGGTGGGGGCTGGTTCTTAACAATCATTTTGTTTAATTTTTGTAATCAATGCATAATCTGAGGTTAGACATTTATTTTCACAAAGAGGAATTTGGTGCTCCCATGGTGAAATACTAGATCTGATATGTGGTTTTGTCCAATAATTCACCGTAATTGAATTTTTAATTATGTTAGTGCATTGAAGCTCATTTGGTGGGATGCTTTGAATGCCAGAATTTGAACCAGTTAGTAGGTCGATAGAAAATTCTATCTCCTTCCTTGGGGGTAATTCATGTATATCATCAACAAACACATCTATGAAATCATGAAGATGACGGAAATCCTTCAAGTTGGGTTTATTTTCTTTTCTAACAAGTTTGTTAATTGGATGGCATGAATATGACAACCTATTCTCATGCATTTCTTAAGTGCATTGTTGAAATGCAATGCAGCTTCAGTTGGTTTTGTATGCAACAGACTTTCCTGGCGATTAATCATTTTGTCTTTATACTTGAGTGAGTTTTCATAACAATCTAACACTGTTTTATGCTTTTCTAAGCAATCCATTTTTGATAATTACATCATAAGATCCTAATGGTAGAATAATAAGATTTGTCTTTATGTTTTGAAAACCTAAACTGAACTAATAATCAAAAATAAAATCGACTACTTTTATTTTTGTTCTTGTTGCTAGTTGTACTAGTCCTTGATTTTTGCATGTGTCTTGTTTTCTTAAGTTTATTTGAATCCACTATACCGGGATTGATGTAAATCCAGCGTAGCTCGGTCATTAAATAAATCGGTGGTGGTGTTTACTGACAATTTCCTGGAGGATTGGTCCATCTTGCCATCCATCGCGAATACGTGTCGATGTGGGTCGCATGTAGAGGCTTCCCTCTGATTGTGAACCCGTGGATTAGAACAGAGTCAAATGTGGTTGCCTCCTTAGGTGAGGTTCTCCACATTCTCAACATTTTAATGGTTCTCAGGGGTTGTCCCCAAACTTCTTTGTTCAGATTCTTGTGGTTTACCACCTCCTTGGGTTTTTTGATTGTTGGGGTGAAAATATTTCCTTGGAAAACTCTTTGTTGCATTCAGAAAGGGGTTGGCTGATATCCCTTCTTCTGTTGATTCAATCGGTCTTATTTCTTGTGGCACCAAGCCAGCAGAATTATGATGGGTGTATTATATTAATTAAGTAACACATTCCGGGCTTTCTTGAAAACTTAGCTCAAGGACTTGGGATTATCAAATTCGATTATGTCCTTATAAGTTTATAATTAAACAACTTAGGAATATATTATTTTTACTTTGTTCTCTTGGATATAAGGCACAAACCTTAGTAATTCCAATAATTTGTTTATCGGATCATCCATACCCATTTATTGAGGTAGCTCATAAAATGTTTTGGTTTTCTTTCATGGTAACTTCGGATGGGTATTGTTTCTTAAAGTATTTATTAAAATCCGACCATTCCATCTATTTTTTCCTTTAGGCCCTTGGCCCTGCCAGTCTTTCCACCATATACTAGCCTTCTCTTTCAGATTATAGATGGCCATACTGACCTTCATATTCTTGGAATAGTTGTATCATCAGAAATACTTCTTCATGTCTAATAACCATGTTTCATCTTCCTCCCATTTCTGGATTCCCCATAAAAGGTAGATGGTTTGATTTTTCTTAAATTCTCCCTCAAGGTGGTCTACCTATTTCCCTTTTCTTCCTATTTTGTTTATCTTCAGTGAAGGTCTACCTTGAGCTATCCCCTTTTTCTGATTCAGGACCAAAATTATTGGAGTCCCTTTTTCTGACCTCCATACCCTGGTACTGTCATTTCGTCTTTTTTTCATTGTACTTAGAGGACTTCATTTATTTCATCAGTGTTCTTGTTGTGCCTTTTTTTGGTTTCTCATTGTCTTCTTTGAAACTTGCAGCTCGAGGGAATGAGGTTTATCATAGTTTCTAGAACTTTGGTAAGTGAAATTTTGTGATTGTTCTGCCTCTGATCTTCACGGGGCCTTTGTTGGGATTCTCCTCGAGTATGTTTTCTGCTTCGTTTTGGGTTGCCATGATTATAACATAAATAAAGTGTTTTCTATTTGTAATAGTAATTGTTTTGTTAGTTTTACGCCATGAGGAAAATATATAGTGTTAAGCAATGTTTTAGCCTTGTTTAAGGTCAAGTGTTGAAATCTATTCTCACGATACCATATGTAATGCTTTAAATGACCCATAAAAATTTGAGGAACATTAAATCTCCTTTTCCTTGAACAATTCAATCTTGAAGGTTTATAGTTAACGTAGGTGGTTAACTACTATTGTTATTTAACTACTATTGTTATTAACTCCAATTTATTTAATTAAGAACATCTCTCACATCTTTAAATATTGTCCTTTAAAAACACCTTCCATCTTACTGGTAACACAATACGATCCTATAAGTATTTGTTTCATGTTTAGGGCTCTTACTCCTATAGACATTTCTAAACCCCGACCCCTATGCATAGCGCACATGAACGGACCCTTGTACATAACATGAATTAACTTATTTGCGCAATTGATGTAGCTTAAGAATTAAGGGTCGCAATATGTAACCATAAGAGAAAGAAATAAGTGCTAACATGATGGAATTATGAATTATTTTAACTGGTCGAACCAAAGTCTTGCAAGCACTGGTTGGTAATTAAATCCCACTTACCTTAACATAATTGACTCGTTCAGAAACCAAAATTAATGATAATGAACTATAAATCTCGCCTTAACTAAACGATGAACTAGTTGTGATAATCCAATGTACAGTGTCTTAAAGGGATCGTCCTTTCTCTTATTAACTCGATATTAAGTCTGAGGGTTTTCTGTGAGTCGGGAGTTAAATGACCTCTGCCCAATCCATTAATAGAGACCCTGTGAGGTGAAATCTCGATGTCACCAATGATCCCCGTACCCAATACAATTTTTCCACCTCTAATTTTTCACATGGATGGATGGGGTCTTTGTACTTCCACTATAACTCTGCATGGTAAGGTTACAGGTCTATTGTGAGTTTTCTATGATGCTTCTGCCATTTTACTCGGTGTACCTCCTCGATGAGGGTAGTCAATGTTCTGAAGGTCCCTATCCGGTGAAAAAAATAAGAATGTACCCATCTTTCCTCGTAAGTTTGTGACACTCTCATAGTTATTTGGAATGAGTGGTAAAATTCGAGAGGGTTTTCAATCATATCTGTAGTTGTTATTCCTTATGGACTTTCTAGAAAAAATGACTTCCCTTCCATAGTTTTGACTCTGCAAAATATTTCCTTTAGTCATGGATAAGTTCATAAGCTTCAGTTTAACGGCTTATCTTTCATTTTCTCATGGAGTAACCATTTCACCCTAAGCAATCACTTAATTAGGGAGGTTTTCCACACAGGTGGCCTATCCAAGGTTCTCTGGCCAGACCCATACCTTTTAAGGGATTTCCGCCAAGAGTCTGCCTCAACTTTCAGTGTTCCTCTTTGACTGGACTGCCCCTTTACTTATGGTGTAGACCAAGGATACTCGTGTTTTAAGTCGTGAAGTTGTGAAAGAGAGGGTTCTTATTACTGTACAGGTTTTGGACTTCAACTCAAAATTCATCTATTACGCTAAACGTAACCATTCGTGTATAGGTACCAACTCTAAGTTTCCACTGTAGAATTGCCAATAACTTTATAACTCTTAAATGATTTTTGTTTATTCTCTGCTCGGAGAAATGTCCAAAATTTCGTAACTCTTATGTTATTTCGTTTACTCTCTGTCCAGAAATTCATATCTCTTATGTTACTTTCGTTCATTTTTTATGTTCGGAGCATGTACAAAACTTCATATCTCTTATGTTGCTTTCATTTATTTTCTGTTCAGAGAAGTGTCTAGAACTTCATAACTCTTATATTACTTTTGTTTAATCTTTGTTTGAAACATTGTCTAGAATCTTCATAACCCTTAAGTTACTTTCCTTTGTTCTTTGTTCGGACTCCGAGAGTTATTTCATTATGTAATCGTTTTACCTTTGGTTAAGGATGCGAGATTTCTATATTATTAAGGTTATAAAAACACAGTTCTCATTGCGACATTTGTGATTGACTTCATCTGAATGTTATGAAGCTTGTGCGTTCTTGAATCAAACTCTTGGTTGAAACAATAGTTTTTTCTTTATTACAATACTCTCATTCATGTTTAATAATTTTTTTATCGAGATCTAAGGATGGGACCCCCTGTATACTGCGAGGCTACCCATCAGACCAACCTTGGTCCCCATCTCCCCTTGGGTCTATGGAATACTTGAACAATGACGTGGATAGTACGACATGCCTCCAATCGCAGATAATTTTTCATCTGTGTATTTATCTAAGTTGATTCTTTATAATCATTTAACCTAATAATTAATCTACATTTCGACATTGAATTTGTTATCCATTCTAATATGTTATTAATTATCATTTCATGGTTTTCTTGCAGGTCTGCGCAAAAATCGAAGTCTCAGGATTTCGAGGACAACTTTGGGTGCAAAAGGTATTCAGGTTCCTTATCACAGCGTTATTCTTGAAAATATTTCCATCTAGGTTTTTTGAAAGGAACAATCTTATCCTAGGATACACTCGTCGTGGCATATTATACCAGACCCCATAATAGCGGTGAAATGTGTATTCAAGACTTTTTATGTAGGGTTGAAGAATTTTTCCCCTGAGTATCAATTCGACTCTCGGACATGTTTATAACCATTTAACTTACCAACTTCTCATTTCTATAATAATGAAAGGGAGGTAGGACTGTGGTTACTCATTTCAATGTATCACTTAGGACTTTATATATATGATAGTATATGAATTCGTTACAAAAATTATATTCATGCTTCTTCTAGTCTACTATGTTCTTTATCCGAATCAGACAGTCTATTGGTTAGCCCCTGTGGATGTGCTTCTGTGATATACAACCATGTGTATATGTATTTATGCTTGTATGTTTTTCCAAAAAATTAAGTTATTTAAGTCCACTAAGTTTTTGTTACTCAAATCATGAAAGAACTTTTCTCTGTAAATGTTTGAACTAGGCAACCTTAAACTATTGACATGAAAGGAAAGATAAAATTACCTTCCTATATCATCCTTGAGACTCTTAATATATAATCGTTGGATATTTAGACAGATTATAAAACCTTCTACACAGACTTTAAGTGCATAAATATATATATATATGTGTGTGTGTGTGTGTGTGTGTGTGTGTGTGTGTGTGTACGGGATATTATTCTTATCATACATAGATATTATAACAAGTCTATATTTGACCAGAATAAGGTTAGATATCCGAGTGATATGGTTCTACGTAGTTCCTTACAGTAATTTGCATATACACTTTTAATTTCTTAAGTACTTTTCAGCTTCTTCTTTAGCGATCTATGTATTTAAATGATTTCTTCAATTGATTTATTATACATATATAACATAGGATCTGTACTATCATACATAAAATCTGACTGATTCATTTAAACTAGATGTAATCCCAGCGTGTTTACATAGTCCCAATTCTATTCATAGTTAAGATATACAGGTTGTTTATTCGACGCATACAATAAATTTGTAAGGATTTATCCTACAGTTGTTTCCATCCATTTGTAATCTAATCCACATAGATAAGTCATAAAAAATAGATATGCTCTTCCAGTCATTAGATCAAAATGACCATTGTTTAGAAAGTTAATCAACAGAGATAATTCCCCCAGAATTGTCTAGATGCATTATATCAGACATTTAAATCAAGCAACATATAACCAAAAAGAGTAATTAAACATATCTGAGTAAGTTTATCGAAATAACAAATGGAACAACCACGTTCCTCCCAACCTTACAACAAAACAACCAATTTTACCCCCTAGCCTGACCATGAATCCATGAGGGTAAAATCGAGAACTCCTCCTTAGCTATAAAAAAAAATTCAATCCTCAAAAACTTCTCCTTGCCTCACACTCAGAGAAACCGTGTTCATAAAAACAAGAGATTTTATTTTCCCCAACATACTAGGCAACATCCGGCTTCCTCCCATATCCTATATATCAAAGAAATTTTGCCTAGGTCTTTTTCCCCTTGGGAATTTTCGCAACTTTCCAATCCATTATTTTCAAGCGCTGCCAATGGACAAATTCTTGATTTGCCACTTGTCACATTCAGCCCTGAGGTAGTTCAAACATGTTCCCCTCTCATGGAGTCATGGTTAATTTTAACCTGGCTGGTCCATTTGTCCATCAACAATAAATATAAAATATTTTGTTTCATACAATTGTCATAGTGAAATAGTTAGTTAGGTCAAATCAGATCTCTGCCCAACAGTCATAATAGTCAATTACAATTAACTAAATTCAATTACAATTAACTAAATTCAAGGGGATGTTACATGACAGGCCAATGATAGGCCACAGGTTACGCCTGAATCATTATTGAGCGGGTCTCATTACCTCGTAGGCATTATAAACTGGAATGCTTCTAGGTACATAGCCGACAAGCTATTGCAGGAATCGTTCCATGAATTCGAGGATTCTCAGTACGAGGCCATCGATCTTGGGCGTCCATCAGTAAAGATGTAGTTGATGATAAATTGTGAAGGACAGAGAAATGCAGAGAGAAAAGAATAGTATATTCAAATGTATGAAGAAGTACAGAACAGAACTGAAGGGATGGTTACAATGTAAGATGGTTGAGCTATATATGCTCAAGCAAGACAAGAATAGAAAGTACAACTGTCCAGTACAGCTGGCAGTGTATGGTCATACTGTTGAGGGTACAATATTTTTAACACTCCCTCTTAGACTCAACAGTTAC
>SNQJ01S0159066.1:6278-21912 GCA_010110895.2 Picea sitchensis | reverse complement strand
AGAAGCGAAAGCTTCTATTAGGTCTTCTTACATCCGCCTTATTCTATTTTATTGAAAGGTCTTATTAATATTGACCTTTATTACATCCGAATACATTAATCTACCTATGTGCGGGTTAGGACCTTAACATAGTCACAACGAGTGGAACACATCCACCACAATAGCATACATCTACTATCTAGAGACATACAATCTCCACAACAATCATATCATATGATATCAACCTGCATAAAACAATATCATGATATAGATTGATTCATATGGGCCATTCTTCCACTCACATCTGTGATATCTAGAAGAGCATCTGCCCTCAGAAGGTAAAACATCAGCCATGGGCTATCTGGACTATTCTTCTCAAGCATAGAAGAATAACTGTCCCTGATTTCTAAGCCTGGACCATTCACCTAACTGGGCCATTCCTCTGGCACTAGTCATAGTGCAACCTGGAGAGAATGAGTCTGCCTGATGTAGGAGCATCGTCAACAAAGCACACGTGGACAACACAAGGAGCACGATGCTTAGTGTTCCTTTTGATTTGTTTTAAATTTTGANTATTTTTTTGAGTGGATTGCAAGTTAAAGAAATATTTAATGAACAAAGACTTGATGATTACGTTAGGTCAGAGGAGATCCGTTTTCCTTAAATGAAACTGACGACAATGCAGATCTGGAGCATCCACCCCTATCTGCATATCTTAGAAAAATCATTGTAACAAAGGCTTAGTAGTTGAATGCTTTTAATTTGATTTGATAGGTAGCTGGAGGAAACCCTAAGAGTCCTCTTGTATAAATAGATGCTTATGCCCTTGAATGAGGCCGCTGAACCTGATGCTGCGAACATAATGCCGTTGAACAATTTACAGAGGCACATTAGTATTTGTTGAGTTAGTTGTTATTTGCTTGTATCAGCTGTAGCCATTTACATTTGAATGAATATAACAAAGGGATATTGATCTAAATGCATGGAAGTATTTTTGTGTAACTATTCTATGTTATTATATGTTTTCATGAACGCATGAGTTATACCATGAATGAATGAATCCATCAAGTGTTGAACAAGTTTCAATTTTTTCTCTTCCTTGAGCTTATGAAAGGAGTGCATACTGTATGCAAGGAGTGCATTTAACATAGTCTTTCGACTCAAAGCTCAGAAGAGACATTGTGAAACTTTCATATGAAAAGTGTTCATATCGTACACAAGGATTGCGTCGATAGAGTCTTTGACTCAAAAATATCAGGAGGAATAGCTTGAGTTTTCTCATGAAAGAGTGCGAAGATCTGTTGCAAGGAGCGCACAGATCCGAAATTCGACTAAGTGTCGAAGAAACCCTCTAAGGAGTGAAAGGGTTTGAGAAACAAAGCTTAGGAGAGATAGCGTGAAGGAATATTCAAAGGGGGAGAAGATCTGAAGGTTTAACAAGTTATCATCCAAGATCCCTTCAGGGGGAAGCAAAGTCATTCTAGACCGTCAGATATGGAAAAATTGTGAGGCGGTTAGCCATGAGTTCCTTTGGAAATCCGCGGAGTAACGGAGTCCATCTTTGCCGTCGATCTGAGAGAGAGGATACGTGGCATACATTTGTGGACTTCGGGTGAAATCACTTTGGAGAAAGTGAGTGTGGAGAGGTTGAAACTCCAGAAGCTCGAAGAGCCGAAGTTATTTGCTGTCACCGATCTGTGGGAGACACACGTCGACAGATCATTGACTTCAGGTGAAAGCACTCTGGGAGAAAGCGAGTGTGGAGAGGTTGAAACTCCCGAAGCCCGAATAACCGAAGTGATTTGTAGCCATCGATCTATGGGAGACACACGTCGATAGATCATCGAATTCGGGTGAAAGCACTCCAGGAGAAAGTGAGTGTGGAGAGGTTAAAACTCCCAAATCCTGAAGAGCTGATGTAATTTATAGACATCGATATGTGGGAGACATGCGTCAATAGATCACGTACTTCGAAAGTGAGGAGAAAGCAACGTGGAGCAGAGGGTCACCCGAAGTGGGTCCCCCCTGTCGAACAAGAGGGACACGTGGTGCATGATCCTTAACTCCATAAGAAAACACTTCGAAAGAAAAGGCTGCAGGAATGTCCGAAGTTATCGAATACCGAAGTCCCAAAGTGGACCTGAGTTGTTGATTTAAGCAGATGTGTGGCGCTAGATCTGGAACTCCGGGTACGTAGTAATTGAGGAGAAAAGGTGGTGTGAACGTCTAGGACTCTCGAATGCCGAAGTCATGAAGTGGACCTGAGCCATTTATTTAGAAATACGAGTGGCGCCTGATTTGGAACTATGGGTATGGAGAACTCCGGGAAAAAGTGGAGGTTGGAACACTGAGAACTCCTGAAGCACGGAGTCCCGAAGTAGATCTCGACCATTGGTTGCGAAGGGTGACGTGGACCATAGATCTGGTTTCGGTTAGAGCCCGAAGTCCCGAAGCATCCAAGAGGTTAAGCCCTGGGTCACAGCCCGAGGTCACATGCAAAGAGGGGCCAATGGAAGGAGCCAATGCCCGAATTTCAAGTTCATAGAAGCGCTAAAGAAGGGGTTGCTGCGAGTTCCATAAGACTTGTGCCTAAAGAAACAGGGGCCTATGTAATTTGTTCAAGGGTCTATTGAAAGCCCGAAAGAGATAATTCACCTCAGGAGATTAAGATCCTTGACTGGGAGGTCGCGAAACCCTTAGGAGGGAAGGGGGGTCTGCACCAAGTGGTATCATAGCCTAATTTTGTTTTCAGGTAGCCAAAAAGGAGCTCGAATTTGAACTCTGTTTGTGAGAACCAGTCAACACAATGCTGCCGAAGAGACATGTGGAGCCACCTGTAGCCAATAACATTGTAGAAAAAGAAATAAGAGAGCTTCGTGCCAGGTTGAAAGTGATGGAGGCAGCGCAGAGGAGAGCACTTGATGCTGGAGACATCAGTGATGCAGAAAGTGAATAGATAGAGGTCGAAGAAGAAGCTGCATGGAAAGATGTGGCCGACGAATGCTTACTGAAAGCTGCTGTGAAGTTGGGATCTAGAGAAAAGGTAGACATCCCAATGTATCAAGGCAATTTGGATGCTGAAGAGCTGCTGGACTGGATAAGTTCCATGGACAAGTAATTTTATTATGATGATGTTGATGAGGAGAAGAAGGTGAGACTTGCTATCACTAGGCTAAAAGGACATGCAACACTATGGTGGGATGAACTGGAGGCTTATAGGAGTAGAAAAGGAAAGCATAAGATAAAGAATTGGGACAGAATGGTAGCCAATATGAATGCTAAATTCATACCCAAGGATTACCAGATAAATCTGTTTAGGAAGTTGCAGAACCTGAGACAGAAGGGCATGACAATAAAAGAGTACACAAATGATTTATTCAAGTTGAATATCAGGACTGGACAAAGAGAGAAAGATGAAGAAAAAGTTTCCATATATATAAATGTCCTGAGATATGAAATCCAGGATGAAATCAACATGATGATAGTGAGGAAAATGGAGGATGCTTATTAGATTGCACTGAAGGCAAAGGCGAAGTTGGCCAAAAAATAGATTTAGTGAAGTAGAGGAAAAATCACAAACAAAGGCAAGGGAGTTACCCATGACAAAACATATAAAACCAATAATGAAATTGAGAAACCACATAGTCACTCAAGAAGAGGAGGAAGTTCCCGAGGGAGACAAAGTGGTGGGAGACATTCTTCTAGAGGAAGAGGAAGAAGCAGAGGAGGAGAGGTAAGGTGTTATGCATGTGGAAATACATGACACATGTCTTGGGAATGTCCCGAGAGAAAGAAAGAAGGAGGAGGTGAAGCTCACATTTCAGAAGCACATAAAATGAATGTTGAAGTAGAAGGTGCAGAGGATGGAAAATCCCTGATGTTGAGGAAGGTTCTCTTAAAACCAGAGCCAGAAATTGAAAATCCAGTATAGAGGAACAATCTGTTCAGGACAGCTTGCAAGACTAAATAAAAAGTATGCAAGGTGATAATTGACAATGGGAGCACTGATAACTTAGTATCCACAGAGATGGTGGAGAAATTGGAGTTGGAGACAACTACACACCCAAATCCATATAAGGTCTCCCGGTTGCGAAAAGGACACCAGGTAATGATAACTAAACAATGCCTTGTTGAATTTAAAATAGGTGGATATAGAGATGAGATTCTGTGTGATGTAATTCCCATGGATGTATGTCATGTTTTGTTGGGAAGACCATGGAAGTTTGACAAGAATTTCATTCATGATGGGAGAAGAAATACTCACACTCTGGAAAAGAATGGTAGAACACACATGTTGCTACCAATAGAAGAGAAGAAAGTAAGGGAAGAAGCCAACACAAGCATACTTATCATGAGTGGGAAGGAACTCATGAGTGAGGTCAAGAAGGAACAAGAGATGCAGTTTGCTGTGGTGAGGAAACCCAAAGTTGTCCTTACAAGTACTTCTATGGATGATTTTCCTGAGGAAGTTCAGGAGTTGTTGGAGAATTTTACTGACATAGTAGTGTATGAGTTTTCTAACTTATTTCCACCCATTATAAGTATCATCCATCATATTTATTTGATACCAGGAGAAAGTTTTCCAAACAAAGATGCATACAGATTGACACCTCAAGAGAAAGAAGAGGTAAAGAAACAAGTCCATGATTTATTAGGCAAGGGTTTGGTTAGAGAAAGCTTGAGCGCATGCGTAGTAACAACTATGTTGAGTCTAAATAAGGACAATGGATGGAGGATGTGTACAGAGTCAAGATGCATAAACAAGATCACCATCAGGTACATATTTCCTTTTCCAAGAATGGATGACTTAATGGATTGCTTAAGTGGAGATTTTTTTTTTTCAAAGATAGATTTGAGAAGCGGATATCACTAGATAAGGATGAGAGAAGGTGATGAGTGGAAAACAACCTTTAAGACAAATGAAGGGTTGTATGAGTGGCTTGTTATGCCGTTTGGATTAACAAATTCCCCAAACACTTTTATGAGATTGCTGAATGAAGTATTGAAATATTTCATTGGTAAGTTTGTGATTGTATATCTGGATGATGTACTGGTCTTTAGAAAGACTAAAGAGGAGCATTCGAGACATCTGACATTAGTGATGAGGAGATTGCAGCATGAGAAGCTGTTAATTAATCTGAATAAGTCCTCTTTCATGAAAAAATAACTCATATATTTGGGTTTTGTGATCTCTTCAAATGAATTGAAGATGGATGTAGAGAAGGTGAAAACAATCACCGAATGACCATCACCAAGGAGTATATTTTAGGTGATAAGCTTCCATGGATTAGCAAGTTTCTATAGGAAGTTAATTAGAAATTTTAGTGGAATTTGTGCATAATGATGGACACGGTGAAGAAAAGACACAAGTATTTCAAATGGACATAAGAGGTCGAGAGGAGATTCAATATATTGAAGGAGAAGATAATAGAACAACCAATTCTGGTCTTACCAAATTTCAAAAAGACATTTCAAGTAAGATGTGATTCAAATGGAGTTGCAATTGGAGTAGTCTTGAGCCAAGATAATAGGCCTGTTGCATATTCCAGTGAGAAGCTGAATGAGACTAAGAGGGAGTACTCCACATATGATAAATAATTTTATGCCATAATTCAAGCTTTGAAGAAGTGGAGACACTATCTTGTTCCAAAGGAATTTGTCTTGTATAGCGATAATCAAGATCTACAATTCATAACCAGACAGGATAAGTTAAACCATAGACATGTTAAGTGGATAGAATTTATGAAAAAATTCACTTTTGTCATTAAACATATTTATGGTAATGATAACAAAGTTGTTGATGCATTGAGCAAGAGAAGTCTGATTTTACAGAAATTTCAAGTGAAGACCTTGGGGTTTGAACACCTTAAGGATATGCATTGTGATGATCCCGATTTTAAAGAAACATATGAAGCATGTGAAAATACTGTGCTCAGGGACAAAAGCCAGTGGACAAGGTATATGATTCAAGATGGATTATTGCTTAAAGGTTGCCAATTTTGCATACCAAGGTGCTCGATGAGAGAAAATATGCCAAAAGAAAAACACAGTGGAGGTATAACAGGACATTTCGGCCATGAAAAAACATTTGGACAGTTGAACAGTTCATACTATTGGTCAGGTATGAGGGAAAAGGTGAAGAAGTTTGTGAAAAAATGTAATATTTTCCATTATGAAAAATGAAAGAAACAAAACACTGGATTGTATCAGCCATTGCCTATCCCAGATAGGCCTTGGGATGCAATAAGCATGGATTTTGTGTTGGGATTGCCAAGAAACTAGAGGGGAAGTGATTCCATATTTTGTTTGGTTGACAGATTCTCAACTATGGCACACTTTATCCCATGCCAAAAGATTAGTGATGCAACACATGTTGCAAATTTGTTTTTCAAGGAAGTTGTGAGACTTCATGGATTGCCCAGGAGCATTGTCTCGGACAGAGACACTAAATTTGTTGGTCATTTCTGGAGAAAATTATGGAAGAAGCTGGGGAAAAAATTGTCTTTTAGTTCAACATATTAGCCTCAGACATATGGACAGACTAAGGTGGTAAATAGGAGTTTAAGAGATTTGTTGAGAAGTTTGGTCACTAAACATCATAGCCAGTGGGATCAAATTCTACCACAAGCAGAGTTTGGATATAATGACTCACCAAACAGAAGTATAGACAAAATACCATTTCATATAGTGTATGGAATGAAGCCAAGAGGAGTATCAGAATTAAGAGATCTGGAGCAGAGTGAATTTAGAAGTGCTGGAGAAGAAGACTTCGCTATAGAAATGCATAAGCTTCATAATCATATCAAGGAGCAGTTGCAGAACAGAAATGCAGAATATAAATGAAGGGTTGATCAACATAGGAGAGGATTTCAGTTTGAAGTTGGAGATCAAGTCTTAGCACACTTAAGAAAGGAAAGGTTCCCAAGGGGGGCATATAACAAGATGAAGCTGAAGAAGATTGAACCATGCAAGATCCTAAGAAAGTTTGGTACCAATGCATATGAGTTAGAATTTCCAGGGGATGTGGGTATATAACCCATATTTAAAATTTTAGACATGTATCCTTACAGGGAATATGAAATAGAAAGATCATAAGATCAGGAGAAGATTCAGTGGGAGAAGCAGATGCCTGTAGCAGAAAATCCACAGATGGAGAATATCACTGATCAAAAGATTGGTAAGAAGACCAAGAGAAAGAAATATTTTAAATATTTAGTAAAATGGAAGGGACACCCAATAGAAGATGCCAGTTGGGTAAATGAAGATGATATCCAGAGGCATGGAAAGTCAGTGCAGGAGCTCATAGACAAGAGTCCATGAATTTTTCCCCAGAGGAGTATGATACAGGAGCATCGTCAGTAAAGCACACGTGGACAACACAACGAGCACAATTCTTAACGCACCTTTTGATTGTTTTAAATTTTAAACTGTTGGCGTATCCTGGGGAAATATTTTTTCGAGTGGATTGCAAGTTAAAGAAAGATTTAATGAAAAAAGACTGGATGATTGCGTGATGTCAAAGGAGATCAATTTTCCTTAAGTGAATCTAACTACAATGTAGATCTGGAGTATCCGCCTCGATCTGCATATCTCAGAAAATTCATTGTAACAGAGGCTTAGAATTTGAATGCTTTTAATTTGATATGATAGGTAGCTAGAGGAAACCCTAATAGTCCTCTTGTATAAATATATGCTTATGCGCCTAAATGAGGCTGTTGAACCTGATGCTGCGAACATAATGTTGTTGAACAATTTACGACGACACATTAGTATTTGTTGAGTTAGTTGTTATTTGCTTTTATTAGTTGTAGCCATTTACATTTGAACGAATATAAAAAAGGGATATTGATCCAAATTCATAAAAGTATTTTTGTGTAACTATTCTATGTTATTATATGTTTTCTTGAACGCATGAGTTATACTGTGAATGAATGAATCTATGAAGTGTTGAACAAGGTTCAATTGTTTCTCTTCCTTGAGATTATGTAAGGAGTGCATACTGTACGCAAGGAGTGCGTTTAACAAAGTATTTCGACTCAAAGCTCAGAAGAGACAACGTGAAACTTTCATATGTAAAGCATGCATATGATACGCAAGGAGTGCATCGACAAATTCTTTGACTCAAAAAGATCAGGAGGAATAGCTTGAGTTTTCCCGTGAAAGAGTGTGAAGATTTGTTGCAAGGAGTGCATAGATCCAAAATTCAACTAAGTGTCGAAGCAAACCTCTAAGGATTCAAAGGGTTCGAAAAACAAAGATCAAGAGAGATAGTGGGAAGGAATATTCAAAGGGGAAGAATCTCTAAAGGTTTAACGAGTTATCGACCAATATCCCTTTAGGGGGAAGCATAGTCATTCCAGACCGTCAGATCTGGAAAAGTTGCGAGGCAGTTAGCCGTGAGTTTCTTTGGAAATCCATGGAGTAACGAAGTCCATTTGTGCCATTGATCTGAGAGAGAGGATACATGGCATAAATCTGTGGACTTCGGGTGAAAGCACTCTAGGAGAACGTGAGTGTGGAGAGGTTGAAAATACCGAAGCCCGAAGAGCTGAAGTGATTTGCAGCCATCTATCTGTGGGAGACACACATCGACATATCATTGACTTTGGGTGAAATAACTTCAGGAGAAAGCGAGTGTGGAGAGGTTGAAACTCCCGAAGCCCGAATAACCGAACTAATTTGTATTCGTCGATGTGTGGGAGACACGCATCGACAGATCAATGACTTCGGGTGAAATCACTTTGGGAGAAAGTGAGTGTGGAGAGGTTGAAACTCCTGAAGCTCGAAGAGCCGAAGTAATTTATAGTCTTCGATATGCAGGAGACAGACGTCATCAGATTGCATACTTCGGAAGCGAGGACAAAGCAATGCGGAGTAGAGGGTCGCCCGAAGTGGATCCCCACCATTGAATGAGAAGGACGCATGGCGCATGATCCTTAACTCCAGAAGAAAACTCTTCGGGAGAAAAGGCTGCAGGAATGTCTGAAGTTACCGAATGCTGAAGTACCAAAGTGGACATGACCCATTGATTTAAGCAGACACGTGGAACTTGATCTGGAACTTCGGGAGAAAATGTGGTGTGAGTGTCTGGGACTCTCGAACGCCGAAGTCTCGAAGTGGACCTGATTCGTTGATTTAGATAGACACGTGGCCCCTGATCTGGAACTCCGGGAAAAAGTGGAGGTTGGAACACTTGGAACTCCCGAAGCGTGGAGTCCCAAACTAGATCTCGACCATTAGTTGCGAAGGGGGACATGGACCATAGATCTGGTCTTGGTTAGAGCTCGAAGTTGTGAAGCATCCAGGAGGTTAAGCCTCGGGTCACATGCAAAGAGGGGCCAACAGAAGGAGCTAGCACCCGAATTTCAAGTTCATAGAAGTGCTAAAGAAGGGGGGTTGCGTGTTCCATAAGACATGTGCCTAAAGAAAAAGGGGGCTATGTAATTTGTTCCAGGGTCTATTGAAGGCCTAGAAGAGATAATTCAGTTGAGGAGATTAATATCCTTGATCGAGAAGTTGCGGAACCCTTAGGAGGGAAGGGGCGTGTGCACCAATTCCCTAGGGAATGCCTGTCCCTGATTGATGAACCTGGACCATTCACCTACCTGGGACATTCCTCCGACACTAAACATAGTGCAACCTAGATATAATGAGTCTGCCCTAGGGAATGACTTTTCAAACCATTTCCTACTGGAAACGAATGTCCTACACCAACCTCCAAAACATACCATTCTTCGAATCTTCTCATAACTGTGAAATTCGAAAGAATGATTGCCCAACGAGGCAAAAGATTCTACTTGATCACTACTCAGAGTGACTTCCAAGAAGAATGAATGTACTAGACCAATCCCCCACACTGGCCACAAGGGGAATTAATTTCTATGGTACATCAACAATCTATTGAACCATTTTCATTACGAAAATGACTGTCCGATCTGGACCATTTTCCGAACTGGAAAATGCATGTCCGTAAAAAATCTCAAACCACTTTCTGAACTGGAAAGGAACTGCTCATCCTGGACAATTTTCAACTGAAAAATGACTGTCCATAAATCAATAACACATCAATGCTCCCTTCCAACTTGGGAGTAATCTCTTCCTTTTTCAATAAGGAAGTCGTCTCCACGAGCCCTGTCTTGCAAAATTTTCATCTTGGATAGAGGTTTTAGAAAACTATCTGCTATCTGCTCATCTGTGGAGATATATTGGAGAACCACTTATCTTTTCTGGACTTCATCATGGAGAATGTAATGCTTGATCACAATGTACTTTGCTTTGTTATGGAACACTGGTTTTCTCTGAAGGCTTCATGTAGCTCTGATCATTACAATATATATCATGGTCGAATTCAACACTTCTGTTTCCTGCTAGCCCATGACATCGTGGCAAGGTTCAAACTGAAACATATACAAGTATCAGTTCTTCTTTCATCATGACAGTTTTCCATGGATTAGAAATCCATCATCCCAAACTTCTGAGTAACTATTCTGATACACTGTCTTTGTCATAGAAAGTTTTCACCACACTTCTACTTTGCATGAGATACTCTGCATCAAGTTGTTTGAATCCATACAGGGTCTTCTTATATCTGCATACATGGGTCTCTTTTTGGTATACCTCAAAAAACTTGAGATTTCTTTACATAAGCTTTCTTCCTCAAATTTTCTATTGGGAGAAAAGTCTTTTACAACCAACTGATGTAAAATTAAATCCATGGATACTGCAAGAGATATAATAGCTCAGATAGAGGTGTATCTGGTTTACGGGAACAAGTTGTTATTATAGTCTTCTCCTCCTTCTGGAAGAACCTCTATTTCTAAATCTCACAATGCTTCCATTCATAATCCTTTTTCACAATTTCTTACATGTACTATTCTTCATCATAACTTCCATTTCTTCTGCTTGATTGCTTCTAGTGGGTTCAAACCAAGCTGGTAATCTTGTGATTCTTGGTATAATAACTGGTTGTTCTAGATTTTCTTTCTTTCTTGGAATATTCATGTTCTTCCTCACGTTTCTCTTTAGCTCTTGGGTCCATGGATTTTTCTATAGATTCCATGCCCTGAAGATTCCAACTTCTTGCTTTCATCATAGGATCATGGATGTATATGTACAACCAAGGATACTTTAAGGATTCTTTTCGAAGAAGACATCTTCTAAAGTAAAACTGAACACATATTGCTTTTCATGGCTGCTACTTTCAATGGGAACATGGATAGAGACCTCATAATCCTCAATGGATCATATTATTTAGGATTAGCTCCCTCCTAATAATTGATTCATACATGAATGCATGCTATTATTTTGGAATTCTTTAATCAACTCCCTCCATATAAGAGAGTCCACGCCTCTGTCTGCATCCTTATTGCCTTTTGCAAAGTGTCACAAGTCTTTTTCTAATTTCCTCTTGATTGCTAACTTCTTTCTGTTTTGACTTCTTTTGGGTCTCTTCAAGTTTGATTCTGATTTCAGCTTATCTGGCAGTTGTTACTTATATAATAGCTTCCACAAGAATTGTTACCAAGGATGGTCAATATACTTCATCTTCTCATGTGTATTGGTTGACTTGTAGTCATCGTGATAACAATCCTTATCTTGTTATTCTTCCATAGGCATTGTTTCACTTGAACATCTTATCTTCTAAGAAATAGATATGCAAGATATGTACATAAACTATGTAAACATGGTATGTACAAGAACTATGAAGAATATTGTTACCTTGATTTAGAAGAAGAAGTTTGTTTTATCCTGCTTGGCCTTCTTTGAGGGTTCCCTTTCTTCGACAACTGATGCTTCGTTTGTTTACTTCCTTTTCTATAACTAAGGACAGTGGTTCCTGTAGTGACCATGTTTTCGATAGTTGAAGCATTGTAACTTTGACATATCCTTTTCTTGCTTTGGTTTCTTTCTCAAGCCAAACTTCTTATTCCTGAAATTCTTGAACTTTGTTGTGAAGGATTGATCTTCGTATTTATTTTGGGATTTATCTTTTGCGTTAATCCTTGATTCTTCTTGTGCACAACAAGTCCAAAGTTCTTCAAATGTGGGATAATCTTTTCTTGTGTTCATTCTTGCGGAAAATGCATCCCATGTCTTGGGAAGGCCATTGAGTACTATATTTACCAGTTCCTTCTCTAAAATGATTTCTTCAAAATCTTGTAGTTGATATCTTAATTGAGATATTCTCACAAAGTATGATGTTGTTCTTTTATCATCATTCATTTTCATGTCACATAGCTCATTCTTCAGACTCATTACTTGTCCAATGTTTCTGACTGAGAAGAGATTAGTTAGGGAGTTGTACATCTTCTTAGATGAGTCAAGATGAGAGATGTAGGTTATCAAGTGGTATTTTACAAAGTACACTATGATAATCATGGCATTGATGTCATTATCCTTGAACTTCTCCATAATTGCAATGTTATGAGGTTCCTTCTCTTTTCCTTCTTCAAACTGTGGTTCCACAATATTTCCTTTCACAATATCCAACACTTTGTTCTTGGCAAGGATGAGGTCAATCTTTGTATTCCATGCTCTGAAGTTAGAATCTCCTTCTAACTTTTTTTTTGACTTCGTAGAGTAAGTCATGAATTCTTTGACTTGGTCAACCTTTGACTTTGACCAAAAAAATCAAACTTGGTGTCTTAGCTTGCTGAGAGTACCAGGAGGTGCGCTGGGTTAGGGAACACTAGTCTATCTAGAAATTAGGTCAATCTCTTCACTTAAGGTGCCTCAACAAGAGGGTTAGGGTTTTGTTGTTGCAACAAAAACTGACTGCAACTGCAACTGTAACTGCGAAAATCCTCCCAATCTATCTTCCAGTGGTTAGACTTTATGAAGATAGTGTGGGCCCATAACCTATTAGAAATAATAGGTGTTCTCATTTAACCATAGACAAAATAACAATATTGTCACCCAACCATAGGCTGAAGCCACCCCTGAGCACCTTAAACTTGACAGAGAATAATTCTGGAAGAAAATGCTAGGCCTAATATCCAATCGATGTAGCATACCTCTCTCTAGAGCTAGCACATGAGGAAGAAAATCCAAACCATAACCAATAGAAATTCCAAGACTAAACCAAAAATACAAGTTGTAGTAGCTATAGCTGCCGCTACTCTCTAGACTTGCGCACTTACTCAATTTCTGTAGTGCACACTCTTACATTTCTGTAGTTTCGAGCTGTGTGTCTCAAATGAACTCTGGTGCCCTTTATTTATACTATTCTCTCTAAGTTGTCTGGGATGAATTCTCCTTATGGAGGCTAAAGACTCAATTTAAAATATTCTCTTTAGCCGACTTCTCTTCTAGGGTTATGTCCAAGTATTTAGGGTTTCTTCTTGCTTCCTTGAATATTCTATTCTACTCAGGGTTGCACGTGGAGGTTAATATCTCCCGCAACTACCATAATATCAACAAGATACATGTAGGATAAGCCGGTTGGTTGTCAGGTAGAGAAGCAGATGCTACTGGGACTATTTTGATTTAAGTAGCTTGCAGAGTTAGAAAGGAGGTCATGGGAGTTTACGAGAGGAGGAGGTCATGGGAGTTTTAGGTGCAAAATCTCCACTTGGATGATCAAAGGCATCTACGTGCATGCAAAGCTCCACTTGGATGATTGTAATTTTTCATTCACTTCTTCAAATATTAGTTTAGCTCATAGTATGATTTCAAGTCTTTTATTCGAATCAATATTATGTGGTTTTGGTTGCAGAGAATGTAAAAAGTGAAAGCATAAACCCACCACTAACCAAATTTACGAAGCTAACCAAATTTTTTGGTTTGCATAAACCCACCGCTATTCATTCTCATTCAACGTTTTCCATTTATCCATTCAGAATTTTTTC
This sequence comes from Picea sitchensis, assembly GCA_010110895.2. Lineage (NCBI taxonomy): Eukaryota > Viridiplantae > Streptophyta > Pinopsida > Pinales > Pinaceae > Picea > Picea sitchensis. The sequence continues at coordinate 8,086 of SNQJ01S0159066.1, read as the reverse complement.
ATTTAGACATTCTAAATTCCTACATAGCGACATGTATTGTTGGATTACTATGAGGGGGCGGGGGGGTGAATCAATAATTAACAATTTATACCACTTATTAATCCTTTTAAACACAATGTATATTCCTTTGAATTATTGAACAATGTTCATCCACTACTACATATGGGTGGATTATTCCACGATTTTTTTCCACGTTTCCATTATTTTCATTTTTTTAAAAATTGGGCAGGATTTTCGTCACTATTGCCATGAAAGTTCGTCGCTATAGTGATGATTATTGCTTACCTCAAAATTTGTTTTCTAACACACATGGATTGCAATGGCTAGTTGACTTTTTGCGGGTCAACTCAGACATTTTCGTCGCTATATCGATGATAATCGATCTATATATACTTGACTTTAAGAGACTTTGCGACACATTTGCTGTATTTGCGACACTGTTTGTGGATTTTGTTTGAGCTGTTTATTTTTTCTGTCACCCACCGGTTGAGAAAATCCAATTCTCAATCTACATAGCTTAGATTTTGAACTTGCAAGGTTAGTATGTTTTTTTATTTATGTACTCATTTAACTTGTAAATTTTTGTTCAAATGAAATTTCATGTACCTTGTTTTTTCCTTGATAATATATTATATGTGCAGTACCATATTTCAAAATATTTGTGTCATTGGTTTTTGGATCTAGTTAGTATATTCTATGGAAATTCATGTGAAATGTCAAGACAAATATTTTCCGAAGAATTATTTTAAGAAGAGGGAAAATTACTCCATCAATAAGTCAATTCAAACATTAAAAACAAATGTCATTATCATTTTAGATTAATTTGAGCCTACAATTCCTTATGTAAATTTAATTCTTATTACAAAACCACCAACTCATAACAACTTTACCGATTGGACTAATGTTTGAAATATAAAGTGGACTAATAGTTAATCGATAATAAAAAAAAAGCATGTCAAAATGCCTTAGAAGAAATAATTGTGAGGATTGTAGGTCAGTGTAAATAAACATATCACAATCGAAAGGAGTAGCTAAAATATCATGAAGGAGTAGCTAAAATATAAAAATTTGACAACTTACTGTTTGGTATGGTGTAGGTAAGACAATTACTTGTCAGTACAAAGATTTTTCACTATGAACGAAAATGACAGGAAGCTTGCTCGGTTAAGAGCAACATTAGAGGCGAGGGATGATGGAAAATGTTATTTCCCTTGCTATGATTGTAGGGGCTTGCAAAGAAAAATACTTTTAATAACAACAACTGAAATACATTGTAGGGAGAAGGGGCACGCTGAAGGGGGTTATGAATATCGTCCCTTGGTAAGAGGATTCAATATTTAATGTATTCTCTGTAATAGTCATCATGTTATGAATTTTAGTAATATTTCTTATCGGGATTTTTATATTTTCTGTACACACTAACTTTTCTACGTTGTTTTTAAATATATAGACGATGCCCCCAAAATGTCGACCTCCAGAGAGTTATTTTCCAAGTACTAGAACAAATACTCCTTTACAGGGTGATGAACTTCGAGATCATAATATTGAAGATGCTGATCAATTTATTAGTGATGATATGGATGGAGATAACATTAGTGATTCAAATAAGGAATATGATATACATAGATTGATCCAAGACACATTTGATCCAATGGATGAGGACAACCAGGATGATAGTCATGATGTTGATCCTCTACTTGAGAAGTCACATCAACCTCTTTATGAAGGTTCAACAACAAATCTTCTATCTGCTATATTGTTGTTGGTGAACTTGAAGGTTTTGAATGGTTTATCAAACACATGCCTCA
>SNQJ01S0159065.1:0-21761 GCA_010110895.2 Picea sitchensis | reverse complement strand
CTTCTATCAACAACATGTTTTATCTTGTATATCCATTTGGAACATAACACATCCTTGCTCTTAGTTCTAGGAACTATTTCCCATACATCATTTTTTATAATGGATTGGTATTCTTTTGTCATGACATTTGGCCATTCTTTATTATAAATGGATGTTTCAAAGAAAGTAGGCTCCTTATCTATAAGATCACACATTAAATCCATATAACTGGAGAATCGATTAGGTTTCTTGATTTGTCTCATGGTTCCTTCTTGGGCACCATACTTCTCTCCATATTGAATATGTTCCCTTTCCTAGGATGGATTTATCTTATGAGAGATCGTCATGTGGGGAGCTTCTTGAGATTATATTATGTCATGACATTATGGAATCTCCTCATCAAGGGAAGTTATAACTTCCTTCATTGATTTTGCAACTCTGGGAGCTACAAGTTCTTCTTCATATATTTCTTGAAGCCGAAATCTCTTTCATTTCTTGAGTGTTTCACCTTCATCAGAGGTTACATATTTGCTGATATCAATATTATGGTAACCTGGTATATAAATTTTGAAGGCCTCGGAGACCTCACAGTATCCAAAAAATATTCCGTTCTTTCTTGAAGGGTCTGTTATAACCCTAAATTGCACCAGACATGCATACCTGGCGTCTGGCCATCTTACTTGCTATCTTTTCTAGGGCATCACTGAACAACTCTTATAAAAAACCATTTTTTTGAAGGTGTACGCGCCATACACCACTACTACCCATGTACATACGCTTGTTTCACCACTACAACCTGCTTACACTCACAAAAAGCGCAAAAAATGAAAATTGCAAAGGGATATGGGTTTTCAGGCTGTTACCTAACTATTTGACCACCGATACCCACTCACCCCAAAAGTTACTATCTCTTTTGGCCTATAAAATAAGGTGTTGGGGCCCCATTCCAAGGAGAAGCATGAGATCATAGAAACTCTGCCCATTTCAGTATTCCACCTTTGTCCCAATATTTTGGAACCACATTGTGAGTTTGAGCGAGAATTCCTATTTTCCTCCATTGCAAACCCTTTCCATTTCCCTAGAGAGAACTGAGGAGGAGAACAATACGTGGAAGCAGTTGGTGCACTGTGAAGAGGATCCAAGGACTGAGTTCGAGGAGTAGTTGTCAGTCTCATATTGTAAACGACTCCTGTGAGATTAATATAAAGAAATACCTTTTTTGTCCTGCCAAATGATGTCTTAATTCTTTATGATTTGTTTACATTTCTTGGTTATGATGTATAACCCACTAATCTATATATAGAATGCATGCTTGTAGTTTTTTGTTTATCTTTTGGTGAATACAGGTTGTCCTTGTTAGGATATCTACAATTGATAAACAATTGAGCGCAAAGGGATCGACACTGGACTCAGAGTTTAAGGTATGCCTATTGGATCCCTATACTTTTCCTTTTATGTATGATTGTGGGGTAAGGTCGGGATAGTCTATTAAAAGTAGGAGTCTTTAGACAATTAGCTCTGCCTACACTTTAGAACCCTGGTGTAGTCCATAGGGGGGTTTTCCCACTTACATCAGAATTAGAGACCATATCGAGGATACCTCTAGGGTTTTTGGGGATATTCTTTTTGGGTGTCTTGAATCAGTTTATTTATTGTTTCTTGAGTTTTTGTAAGATTATGTGTCTTTAATGGATTCTGGTCTTCCATATCAGTACTCCATGCCTGTGCTTGACTGTTGGTTTTCATTTTTTTGAGGATTTATAGAGGTCTACACGGTCTGTAGTGGGCCTGCACACATACATACACGCCCTGCCTTTGGACAACCCGCATACATACGTTGGTTGATGAAGTGTCAGTAGCATGCCTATGTTGAGATATTTTTTTAAAAGAAGAGGCAATCATCCTCTTCCCTATCAGAAGTCACACTTCTCAGGGATTTTATTGATTTATCCCTGGTTTGTGTTATAACAGTCTGTAGCCTAGGTCTGACCTCAACATAGCTTTTTTTTTATCAAATATTTCTTGTGTTTTCTTTAATAGGGTTTTTAGACAAGTTTGTGAGTTTATTCTAGTCTTCCTGTTTGGTATTGTCAGTGACTCCCTGTGATCTGCGATGGGTCAGAAGTCATTTCTTGATCTTGACTTGTCATAATTTTCCCCTTCTTTTCTTTAGAAGAAAAGAAAAGAATTCATTTTCAAATTTCTTGTTTTGAAGCATGAAACAATAGAAAAAAACAAAAATCATTTCTTTGTTTGGTAAAGTAGTTTAGGTTAGTTGCTTCATTTAACAAGGAAAAATATTTTTTTCTTAAGTTCTTCTCTTGAATACTTAGGACAATAATTATCTCGTAGTCGAGAGAAATCTTGTTTTAATTTTTTTTTTTTCAAAGATCTGAGAAAACTAGTTACGCAAAGTTTGGTGAAAGAGTTTAATTTTGAAAATCTTTATTTGTGAAGAAGGATAGTTTGTTTTTAGTACCATCTTATGCTCTTCTCTTTTGTCTCTTAAATAACATCACTGGTTTCACTTCCATTCCTTTTGACTTAAGACAACCACTAAAATTAATGCTTAATTAAAATTTATTATACTTTGTGTTTGTAGGGTCCATCAATGTAGTCTAGGATAGAGCCTTGATTTAGGATTGGAGAGGAAACTCTTCAAGGATACAAAAACAAGCATAAGAGTTTGTGCTAGGGACTGATTGGAATTCCAGTAAATGTGAAATTTATACAGGACCCCATATAAAATAGGGGCTAAACATGATGTTGCATGCGGAAAGGTAGCGGAGATAACCCCTCCAAAGCTGGACCAAGCATAGTGGGGAACACATATAGAGGGATTATCTTAGGATTACGTTGATCTCATTTTCCACAAAGATTCATGGGTCTCAAATACATTTGAGGTCCTCATTTGTATTACATAACACTTTCTTTCAATACCTTTGATAATTTTACGGCTTGATACCCTGCTCATTGTGGTCCACCCGACTGTCGATATTACCTGCCTAGTGACTATTCAGGCACTGACAACCTAGTTACCTTTATATTAGTGACTTACACAAGTGACTATGGGGGTATATTGTGGTACCTAGGGTAGACATCAGGCCATTCTTTGAATATTATACTTGGATGGTGCTTCCGTATTTGAGTTGCACTTGCACCAGTAAGTTTCTCTAGTGTTGGTTGGTGTAACTGTTCTTCCAACTAGCTAGTGATCTTCTTGTCTTGTCTCATAGGAGGATTTTATAGTGTGTGTTAGTCTTTAATGTTAAATATAAATACCTAGTGTGTCATTTGATTTTCTCACACAGTGGAGGATCAGGAGCTCCGTTGGTTGCAAAGGCTTCTTGTCCTGCCGTCGGTTAATCTGGAGCCACCCCCACCACCGGTAAGGAGAATACTAGACCAACAAGGGTATTTTGAGGTAACTGGGCCACATCAAACTGAGCCCTACTCATCTTCGAGAGGAGAACATTTGATTTCTAAGGAACCAACCATTTTTTACCTTAGAGTAGAAGCTCTTGGTGTGTATAAACCTCCGATCATTGATCTATCAACACCCATCGCCGTACAAGTTAAACCTTATGAGCGTCAGGTAGTGTCACAAGCAGGGATGGAGACAAATGCTACAACTTCTTCAGGGTATCCTCATATTCCCTCCACGACTATCAGTACAGGGGGTTTTACGCCTCCTAAGAAACCTTTGTCGGTTCATACCACCATGGTCTCGATTGCCTCTACCTCGGGAAATGTTCTTATTCCATCTATTGTGGTAATCACTTCTCCTTTTACCCATAGTGAAACAGGGCCTCCATTCTCATATGGGATTCTTGGCTTCAATACAAACTTTGTCCTTTCCTACTCCACTCTATAGACTTTAGGTCTAGGGGCAGGGAGCTCGAACACTCCTCTGCAAGGATCCATGGGGGGCACTTCAGCTCCCTATAACTCTATCCCTTACAAGGGGGTTCATATGACTCCTTCCTCCCCTTCTCTTGGTGGTGCTCACCAACACTTCGTCGGGCCAAACGTAAACTATAGTTCATTTGGATCAGGTAGTTAAGGAATTTCTTCTTAAATAATGTCAGTAGGTTTGAAATCATTATCTTTGTTCACCACATTTGGTAACAACGCATTATCGTTAGCTATTGTCACGGTCGGGGGAAACCTCGGTTATGGCCAACAAAATCCTATGCAGGGTACTATTCCTGCACAAGGGGAAAACTCAAGAATTCCTTCCTCACAAGGAATTTGGAATCTATGGCAGGGATAAGGTCCCTCATCAGGGATGCCGACTGGGGGAAACCCCTTCGATAGCCAATGGAACCTTGGGTAACTCTCAGGACCTATGCACGTCAGCTCAACAGGGGGAAAACCTTCCCAAAATCCTTGGAATGTGACGAAATCCCAACATTTTACGTACTATTAGAGGAGTCAACCAATGACATATCAACAAGAGACAAATCCATATGTTGGTCATGGACATGGTTATTACCAGAACCATGGCCAACAACCTAACTTTTTCTTGGCAACCTGGTGCCAGCCAAACTCCAAGCTCCTTTTTCCCTGGTTATAATCAACAACCCAAATTATCATTTCTGTCAACTCTGCACTTTCCATACTTGACAAGGTTATTAAACGACCCCATCTATCATGATCTGCATTGGCCTCCTATGCCAACCAAGTTTCCTTCATACATTCCAAATTTTGAGGATAAGCCTAATGAAGATCCACGCGATCATGTGACTACCTTACATTTATGGTGCTCACCCAAATCACTGAGAGACAACTCCGTCCAGTTGTGTTGGTTTCAATGCACTCTCATAGAGAGTGTTGAGAAATGGTTCATTGAGATCGACTGCTCAAGATACTCTACCTTTGGCGAATTGGTGATGGTTTTATTAAACCACTTTTAATTACCTATGAGATACGACATTGGCACCGAAATCTTGGCCAACTTTGAGCAGAAAAAGGTAGACCATATGTCAGATCACATCCGAGAATGGAGACACCGGAAGAGTTTGATAAAAGTACCAGTCCCACCATCATTCCTTCTCAAGTGGTTCCTCAAGTATTTTGTACCACAGTTATCTAAATACGTCGCAATGTCGGGGGTCTTTTCAGAAGAACAAGATATAATGAGATCTCAACAGCTTGAGCTAATTTACTCTTAGTCTAGTTTACTTTACAAAGTTTTTCCAGATGCACCAAGGTCAATGCTTGACAAGACCATACATAGGTCTGGACCACATGTCGATGGTATTGTTGGTTCAGTGCAAACGAAGCCCATTGATCAGTTGTCAAATCAATTTTAGAAATTGTTGATACAACATACACCGTACAACCAGACCACAGGTTTGATTGTTCCCCCTAATCAAACATCGGATTTACAGAGTGTGCAATTGACAAACCCAAAGGCCACCCAATAGCCCGATGGAAAGAAAACAAATTTAAGGAAGGGTAAGGGGGATAAGAAACCTAACAATAACTCTAGAAGGGTAAACACAAAAAATAAGAGGTCATTGTATCTATGTAATATTTGCACGGAAGACCATCCGACTCACCAGTTCCCTCGGCTTGCATAGGCCTAGAATTTATTGGCTCAACAATAGCTTTTCATAGTAATGAACCCATCTCCACATGTGAAAATTTAACTTGATCATCCTCGAGTGCGAAAGGGGGTATTTAGGGACCCCCTCTTTCTTCAAGTAATCCTTTGTTCGTGAATGTGTACATGATGAACGGTAGAGTTGATATAGGAACTAGGACATGCGACTATGGAATGACAAACACCTTTGAGAAGGGTAAAGAAGACAAAAACCCACCTCTTCCTCTCTAGATTGAGAAGACGTTGGGAGAAACAATGACACACATTTGAAAATGTGCATTCAAGAAATATTCCCATAACCCAAAGGCAAGGGCTGCCCAGAACTACTCTGTGGTGGAGGATTTGTCTCAAAACCCTTGTGCGATGTCTTCTTTGGAAGTCCTCGAGAGGTACCCTTATTAGAGAAAGGCTTTGTTAACTACCTCAAGATCTAATGAGACTTGTAATCTAGGAATGATCATTCTTGATATGACTGAATTAAAATCTCCTTTCCCTTAGCATTTGGCATTTCAGATAGTAGTGGCTTACACCATGAAAACTTTTACTCGAAACATTTTTTGCATGGTGATTGATGAGGATGCCTCGACATGCGTGATGTCTTTGGCATGTTGGAAGGCTATTGTCCAACCCATTTTTTCTGTGTCACCTACTCTTCTTACCGCTTTCGATGGTCATTTGTTCCAACCACATGGAATCATTCCCTCTTTCCATATGCAGTTAGGGGGGAATACCATGTGTGTCAAGGTTGAAGTGGTCGATGCATCTCTCGACTACAATCTATTGCTAGGAAGGAGTTGGACCTATTCTATGTAAGAAGTGGTCGCGACATTTTTCTGAGTCTTGTTGTTTCCACACGAGGGTCGGATCGTGTCCATTGATCAATTATCCTTCTCCCGTCCTCACCCTTCATTGTGGGTATCCATGGTATCAATGATTGATAACCCTCAACCCAACATCGTTAACGTAGAGATTAGTTTGTGACCACCTTTGATGGGTACTTTTGATTACCCGCCTCCAACGAGCAATGTCCAGTACATATCGACTGTCCCCGACCAACCTAGGGATGAAATATTTCAAATCGCGTTGTTTCGCACGACTTACTTTAACAATTCATGGACTCTTCCTTCCCCATCAGCCACGATGGAAGGGAAAGGGAACCATGGCATGGCCATGCCTTTTTTCATAGCCTAGTTTGCATACTCTATAGTCCAACAATCTTCCGCCGACCCCAATTTGACTCCTACCTACGAGTTAGATTCGGTTCTCGAGCCTATTTGGGCTGAGCATTCCCTCGCCAATAATGATTCTTTAGACTTAGTATTTCCCTCAGACGAGGTGATTATTGAGGTAATGACTAATTTTGATAGACCCTGGGATAATCTCCATCACAGATCTTATTTCCTCCCAGAGTTAAGAAGAATTGAAGTAGGTGAATTCACTCTCACTATGACTGGAGATAGGGCTTTTCCTATCAATCCTTTGGCTACACATGTTGTTTACGCTAAAGGAAATATGGAAAGAATCACTCAAATGATACCTATTGATATCTCCAGAACCCCTGGCATCATGGAGAATATCTTCGTCAGAGAAGAATTCTCCCCCGAGGAGATTCAAATCTACACGAATTTATTTAAAGAATTTTGCGATGTGTTTGCCTAGTCTTACGAGGAAATGCTAGGAATAGATCCAAGAATCATAGAACATGAAAACATGACATATCATGATGCTAAGTCGGTCAGGCAGAAGCTTTGTATGGTTAATTCTAAGAATTCAGCAGCTATTAAGTCTGAAGTAGAGAAATTACTCAAAGTTGGTTTCATCTACCCCATCCAATTGACTCAATGGGTGTCAAATCTCATTCCAGTCAAGAAAAAATAGGGTACTATTTGCATATGTACGTACTTCCATTATTTGAATAAGGCCTATCCAAAGGATAATTTCCCCATGCCATTTATTGACCAGATAGTTGATGAATGCGTAGGTTGCGAATCCTTCTCTTTCATGGATGGTTTTTCGAGATACAATCAGATAAAGATCAATTCCGAAGACCAACACAAAACCACTTTAATTTTTCCATGGGGTACATTCGCTTATCGAAATATGTGTTTTGGTATGAAAAATGTTGGGGCTACTTTTTAGCGGGCCATTTATTTTTCTTTCCATGACCTCAAAAACATAGTCGAGTCTTATCTTGATGATTTAGCGTCATGATATCATAAGAGAACTGATCATCTTGCACACCTCCAACTTACCTTTGAGCAATGTCACTACTATTGGATCCACTTGAATACAAACAAATGCATTTTTTGTGTAACATCGGTTCGTCTTCTTGGTTTCATAGTTTCAACAATAGGAATCATGGTCAATCCTCTAAAGGTTGAGGTGATAGTTCAGTTTCCTCTCCCATGCACAATCCCTCATCTTTAGAGTTTACATGGAAAAGAAAAATTTTCACGGCATTTCATCGCAAACCATGTTGATATCACAAAGGGTTTCATGCATTTACTAAAGAAGGACATTCCTTTTCATTGGGACGAAGTTGTTCAACACTCTTTTGAATCATTTAAATGAACCCTCATGTATACCCCTCTGATTCGACCACCCAATTATAATAAATATTTCTTATTGTGCTTGGACACTACGGAGTCAACCATCAGTATGGTCCCAGTTCAGGAGGATGATTTTCTCTCATAATACGTGATTTATTACCTGAGTCGAGGCCTGCTTGGACCGGAACTCAATTATTCCCACATTGAAAAACATGCATTGGTAGTAGTTCATGTTGTCCGATGGTTCCATCATTACATCTTGTTTCGAAAGACCATCGTCATTGCCATTGTGAATATGTTTCAATACGTGTTTAAACGACATTTAATCGATGGAAATATCAGTAGATGGATAGTTATCCTCTAGGAATTCGACTTGGATTTTGTTTCAACTAAATCCAAAAAGTCGTTGGTCTTTACAGAACTCATCTCAAAACTTCCGGTCGAATCAGGTGATGTTACACCTGAGGAATCGCCTATCAAAGAAGAAATGTTTTTGATCACATCTTTGGACCCTTGGTATGAAGATATACTAGTCTATCTCTAGGCTTTGAAGTGCCCCATATTTGCTTCTCCTGATGAGCGTCACCGTATATGCCATCAGGCCAAGAACTATCTCATACTCGAGGACACTCTATATCGTCAAGGTGTAGATTGTATCATTTGTCAGTGTCTCACTCATGAGGAAGCAAAAATCATGCTTAACGATTGCCACACTAGAGCATGTGGAGATCATTTTTCTGGGTTGGAAACAACCCAAAAGATTCTATGAGATGGTTACTTTTGGATGAAATTAATCAAAGATTGTGTTGAATCGATCAAGAAGTGCCACTCGTGTCATATCTTGTCTCGGAAGACGAGGGCACACACCGCTCCCATGTTTCCCTTCATCAAAGTTGGTCCCTTCACCAAGTGGGGAATTTATTACGCTACATGCAACCACCCCTTCAACAAAGGGGCACCATTATATCATCATAGCAGTAGACTACTTCACGAAGTGGGTTGAGGCTATGCCAATGTTTAAATATTATGGCGAGACAAAAACTCTCTTTTTGTTTAACTAGATAATAGCAAGGTTCAACATCCCGAGAGATATTGTCACTGACCATGGAAGTTACTTTTAAAATAAAAGGATGTCCAAGTTAAATTCAAATCTTAGGTTGAGACAAGAACATTCGTCACCCTACTACCGACAAGAAAATGGTTAGGTGGAAGCTGTGAATAAATCCCTTAAGATTATTCTACAATGAATGATCAATTCGGCCAAGTCAAATTGGAATTTGATGTTGTACTCGACATTACGGGCCTACCGAATGTCTGTTAAGACTCCAACCAATTTCTCATCTTTTGAACTCATTTACAAGCTGGAAGAAGTCTTTCATATAGAGTGCTATATCTCGTCTCTAAAGTTGGCAGTACAGTTATTTCCAGATGCTTCACTGCTTGAAGAGAGATTATTATATCTCAAGTAGCTCGATGAGTAGTTTCATGATGCAGCCTTCGCTAATGAGGCTCACAAACAAAAATTCAAGTGTCAGTATGATCCATCCGTTCATCCTCAGATTTTCTTTGAAGGTGACATTTTCCTAGTCTATGACCAAGACAAGGATCCCCTGGGGGTAGGTAAGTTCAAACTCATGTGGTTCAGACCTTTCATCATGAAGGAGGTTCTAAAGAAGGGCTCTTATCATCTGGTGGGCTTTGAGGGAAATTATTTGGCGGAGACTAGAAATGGGCTCTACCTCAAGAAGTATTACTCGTAGGTGGGTCTCCTTGGGTGACTTATTGTACATATGTATAGTTCTTATACATTTTCTTTTTCATTTTGTCTTTTTGGTTTTATGGACATGTCATTTTTTGATGTCATCTTTTTCATTTTGGTAGCAGATGTCAAGTGAATTAGAGGTGTTTGTTGGGTTTGCGGACGACACTAGCCGACACACTCGGAGGCTTGCTTCCGTAGCTTGGGTGATTTTCACACCTAAGGGCTAGTTGCTATCTTCAGGAGGTATCTGTTTAGGTGACGCCACAAACAATGTCACCGAATACAACATATTCTTAGAGTTTCTTCATGACTCTTTGTCACATGGTATCTCTGACCTCTGGGTCTACTTAGACGCTCAGCTGGTTGTGTCTCAGTTAAATTGGTTTTACCTCATTTACGATCTTACAATACACCGACAGTTCCTTAGGGTACGTCTCTTAGAACAAAGATTTGATTGCATTATGTATATCCATGTTCCTAGGAGATTGAATCAAATAATAGATACTCTAGATAATAATGTATTACATTGGAATATTTCCCACATTTAAGAAAAAGAAAACACGCGCACATGCAAATACATTTGTAAAATAGATGTAATCCATAAGATGTAAAATAATGTAAATATGCATATATATATCGAAAATATCTGAGTACATGGGTGGGCTTAAGCACCTCAAAAATATGTCTAGTAAGAGTCATGGGGCTTATGCACGTGAGTAGTCTAGCCTAGCTAAAGGCGGGGCTTGTTGGCCCTGCCATAATGAACAACGACATTTGCCAAATGTCGGAAGAGCTGGACCCGGGTTCGTGGTACCCCAACTTCATGATTTTTCATCACTGGTTGAAGATCCTTGATCTCTGCCATAGGGATTACGTGAGTGAGTGTGGTGAGGTTATGCTCCACCCATCTCAGTACTCTCTCATCCTCTACAGCTGGAGGCCCCCCTGTTGATGTTGTTAGTCCGATGGCTGCGGCTGGTCCTGCCTCTAGTCGAGGACTCTGCCTAGTTGTTGAGAAGTCTACTAGACGCACTGGTCCCACATATCTACATAGAATATACATAAGTGTCAGATACTCTATTATACAAAAAAAAACCCGATATATATATAAAAATAAATAAAAATTAAATAAATATGAAAAAGAAAACATACCTAGCTCTCCCCATTCTACTTCGGGAGGTACGATCATATTAGAATCCCTAGAGAAGTCTATTCCATCATAGGGGTAATCCTCTATAGCTGAAATCTGTCAAGACCACTATTCAAAATATTTATAATCGAAGGCCTCGATGGTCCTTCCTCCCCCCTTTCGTGGCAACAACATATCCCATATGCATAACTCTGGGAGAGAGGCCACATGCCCTCATATTGTCTCTCAAGGACTGAGACTGGGTACCCTCTCGAAGAAAAGGGAGCATAAAATAGTCCTGAACACAAATTTTTGGTGTTCCCATATCTGATACTATGTTAGTTGTATCTTCATGCAATCCAGCATGGTTGTACTCCAGTAAAAATTAGTGTATTTAATAACTGCACTGCATAATGCATGTGCGCCCGAGAGGCCTAATGTAAATTCACAGATCCAGTGATCCACCCAATGAGTAGAACTGTAACTTTTAGTGATAGGTTGTTGATAATCTATATAGGCACCTAAGAACCTACTTTCTCAGTACCAACCTCTCAGTGGAGTCCAATCAACTCCTTAATATTGTGAGGCCCGGGGGGAAAAGTACGCAAGTTGACTAGATCACCTTTCCTCGAGTGACTAGCCAGGAAGTAAATTTCTTCAGTTGTTGGAGTCAATGACTACCCCTCGAGCCTAAATTCCTCAGTGTTAGGATGCCAGTAATATATCAAAGCATTCAACAACCTGGGTTGTGCCCTCATGAATGGACACTGGAAGAATTTTAACAACCCACTTTGTGATAAAACAACGACAGTAGTACGGTCTTCTGAGACCAAAAAATCAATGTCCTCATGCTCCCTCTCTCTCCAATGAACACACATCCTAAATAATAATAAAGTCATGGGGAGTTAACTCTTGCTTTTTATTTTTTCCACTTATTGGAGGGTGTACGCGGGTTTTCTTGGCGACAATCATGTGTGTACGTAGGCAAATTATTTTTTTTCCATGTGCACACGTGGGATGTTCTTGGACAACCCACGTACACGTAGGGACAACCTCTTTAAAGGTCAACGCCCCCCCAAAAAAAAATAAAAATGAAAAAGGGAATAATGGAAATGAAGGAGGGGCTAGTTTGTACTTACCTTGTCCAAGCGGAAGTTCATTTCGTCCATTGAAGCTCCCGTAATCAAATCTTTTGGAGAAGGGTTGTTTTGAATTTTTTGTCAATTCTCAATTTAGAATGGTGATAATGAGTTTCCAACTTCTATTTATAGACTTTTTGACCCCTTTTTTGTCATTTTTTGGACCCTTTTGTCTTTTTTTCTAGCTTGAAAATCATTTAGTATGGTTTTTGAGTTTCTTGTGGGATGTTATGATATGTGTTACTTTGGCTATTGGGAAATTTTTTGAGAGTTGGGTCATTTTTAAAGGTATTTTGGTAAAAAGTTGTTTTTCCAACCTTTTGTGTCTAAGTCAGTATTCCACCTCCGCTTTCTACATCTCGTTGTATTTTTTTCTTTGCCATAGGATCGACCCCACCAATTTGCGACACAAAACCATCATTTATTCTCTAGAAGTGTCGTAATTTAGTGGTAGAGCCTACCTTCACATGGATTCCCTAGGTAGATACTGGTTGCATTTTGGTGTCCATGCCATTGCTAGTGATTTTAGGCTTGGGATTCCTTTTTAGTCCTATCTTTATTACGAGTTTAGGCCTTCACATGTTTGATATGTTATCACTCTCGGTTTCACCCTCGGGACTCCCAAAAAAAGGGTATTCTTTTAAGCCCTTTTTAGACCCTCTAAACATGAAAATATTTCCAAGCAATCTTCTTGCCCTTCACGCTTGGCAAAGTAAAACTCGAAGGCACATCTGTCCGATGATATTTTACCCCTTTTTCATTCTGGATGGTTAAATGTACAAACAAATGTATACTCTAGGAGCCTCGGTTCTCTAGAAGAGTATTCTAAGGTATAAATTTAACCCTTTTTTTGGCTTGCGGGACTAAATTTATGAAAAAGGAACCCCCACGGAGTCCATAGTTAAGCTCTTTTCAGACTCCCTAAAATTGAAAAGATTTCTGAGTGAGCTTGTTTCTTCACACTCGTTAAATTGGTCAAAGAATAATATCCCTTATGGAGTCCATAGTTAAGCTCTTTTCAGACTCCTTAAATATGAAAAGATTGTCGAGTGATCTTATCTTTGTCATAGTCGTTAAAATGATTTTGAATAGACGTTTGTTCAATTCTAGTTTACCCCTTTTTTGAACCGACTAGACTACATTCGGAAAAGGTACCCCAGTGGAGTCCCCTTTTATGGTTTTTCAGACTCTCCAAATATGAAAAACCACCGATCTTACCTTCTCTGGGCTTGTTAAAATTACATCGAAGAATGTTATCATTGTGTCTTATTAATAAAATTTGCATGTTTGTGTCTTTGGCCTAATGACAACTCCATGTTTCTCTCAACTAAACCATATGAAGCATGCCTTATACGGAAGTCGTGTAGCACTTTTCCTCTGGATCTTGACACCTTGACCCATGGAGGATTTTTCCCGAGTGTCATTTTCATGCATATGTCCCCTTGCTCTGAGAATAAATGTGTTCCTTGTGCTTGTAACTAGAATGTCTGCAACACTCATTCCTCCTTTGTAACGTAGCATTGTTTTATTCTTTTTCAAGGTTCTCAAAATTATTGAAAAAGACAAAAAAATAAAATATACCCCAAAAGGAGGAAGGCAAAAGTATTTTCTTTTTTTTGACAACACAATGATTCTCCCTTGTACAAAGAACATCCTTTCGTTTGTTCGTCAAGATCTAGGATCCAATATGACCTTAGGAACTTGTTCTCGCTACATAGAGTTGTGTCCTCCTCCATTTGGTTATCCTTCCAATCATATGGAGAGTTTGCATTGCCTCCTGCATCATGAAATTTTGTCAATGCCATGCTAGTTGATTCTCATGTTTTGTCGTTCTTTCATCCAAGGGAATTTTTACTAAACTTGAGTTGGCCCTTATGCAGTTTGTCTCTTGTCCTCATGCCCAGTCACCCCGAAAGTCCAATCAAGTCCTTGCTCAAAATCAATGAAGTCCTCTGCCTGATCACCAGGATCCTTGTTGGCACAGGGGAAAACCAAGGGTTCAATGCTACAATAATGCACAAACAAAACCCTAACTACCGACCCTTTTAGCAACACCTTTGAAGCACATGAAGTCTCAATCGAGGTAGAGACAGGGGTGGTTGTAGGACTCAGATGCCTGCAACATTAGCTAGGACGTAGATATACAATTCTAACACTTAAAAAATCACTCAACAGTTAACAATCATCAATATCGAGTTTGAGTTACAACATAGGTAAACCCTAGTTACAGAGCATCGTAGTATTCAACCATATCTAACATATAGAAACACTTAACATGATATAAGTCATATATAACATCCATCCATATTATTAAGCACTAAGCATCAACAGATCTATCTATCATTCATATACATTAAATCACTAAGCAAGTAAACACATAAGCACATCAATACATCGAAAAAATCATAGCAACACACCATGTATGTGGTTCACCCCCACCCTGGGGCTACGTCCACAAACTCTTATCTTCTTTATTATCTTTTTTCAAGCTTCTTATAGGCACATAGCATCCAATTTTTACTCCGTAGAAGACCGGATATCTCTGCGCACTCCACTAGATCCTTTTTCTTCTAGCTAGGGTATAGCACAAAGCCTTCACACAGTTTCTTACAATGACTTGCACTTAGCTCTGCACATCTCACACAATATGCACAAAGCACTTACAACTCTTGATCATACAGATCCAAATCTATCACTTATCCTTTTGTACTCACTACATTGCCTTAGAATTTATTCATACATACAAAATAGGCCTAAGCATGGGTAAACCCATGGGATGACATTCCCATACCAATTACATAATCCTGAATCCCAAAATGGGCCCTAAAAGGGGACGAGATATCGCGATACCTACTTCGTCTTGAGCTCCGCCTTCGACAGCCTGTCGAAGTCCCAAAATATCTTAAAAATGACCAAGAATCCTCAAAACTTGTTCAAGGGCCAACACGCCCCCAACACTCACCTGTGAATCATCCCGAGTCACTCTGATCTAACTAGTTCTGCTTCAAAAGCCTCGATCTTGGTTCAATCTTCTTTGACTTGTTTCTATTCCATCGTCTATTGTTCAACAAAATCTTGTATGACTGCTTCATTTATAGGTCCCTCTAGGCATTGTTCAACTACAGTGATGACTTTCTCTAGTTCCAATCCTCAACCTTCGATCTATGTGAATAGTTGGTAAGCCTTATCATGTACAAGTTGGAGCCTCTGAGTCACTTCCATGAATTTTCTCTGGATAGTGTGGACCTGTTGTTGGGATGTGCACTGCTCCTGAGATCTCTTCATTCTTTTCACAACTGACAGGGGCTTCAACTATGCTTGTATCATTTCTGGTTGATACTTTGCCTCTTGGAGTTGTGACTCCAGTGCCTTCAGTTCTAGATTCTCAGTGAGTTTCTCATAGGTCTCGACACTGTGATCAATGAGTTTCTTACATTCCATGGCAAGGGCCTTTATTCTCTCAAATGAACTATAGAGACCCTACTTAATTCAATACAAAATTTAATACAATTAACATATAATTGCCTTCTCATACGTAAATTATTCATTCACATCATAAGCATAAATATTCTGCAGAAATTAAAATCTATCTACAACATGAAAATAACTTAACAATTCATAATAAAATACCTGCTTCTGATTCTAATTCCCATCAATATGGTTGTCCCTTCCCTATTGTGTAACATACCCACTACCTAAAGTCAAAATTTTTTCGTTTAGTTCTCAAAAATGAGAATCCCCGAAGCTTGCAGCAGGAAAATGCCAATCCCGATCCACGGGTCTTTCACTCACCTATACAACTTTCTACACCTAACCGTGGTCTTTCCCTGATGACAATTTCAGGTTTTCAGGGTTTCATCCTTTCTAATGTCAAGGGTTCCTATACTCTCGACTTCCCGATCTCCGATGATCTCTCTTCCACCCTTAGCCCCTCCTGGCTATGCCCTCTCATCCATATGATCGCTCCCATGAGACCGCAACCTTATATCCTACTATCGGGGTTTTGGACTTCAAAATCCTGACACTCTCCAACTCCCGCTAGCCCTCCAGGCTAAGCTCTTAGTCCACGTGACCTTTATTTCACAAGACTGCAGCCTTCTTCCCCATCGAGGTTTCAGAATTTCTAAAGTTGAAATGCAAACGTCCTCAGGACTTGCGATTCCTCGAATCCTGACGCACCCTTTTACATGCTAACTCTCTTGGCTAGGCTCCTATCTCACATGACCAAGATCCCCATGACCACAGTCTTATCCCCCATCGAGGCTACGGGGTTTTCAATGCCAAAATGCATTGGCTCATGGGATTCCCGATCCTTAGAATCCTGTCTTCTCGCTATGCTGACAGCTGGCCCCCACAATGGCGCTTCCTACTTATCTAATACACTGACAGCTGGCTCCCACTCATCGGGGTTTCGAGCATCGTGGTTCCAAAATGCATAAACAAATTGTCACCAGGATTCTCGATATCCTGATGACACAAACGTCGATTCAATAAATTCATGTCGGGACTTTCCCTGACGACGTCGATCACTGCCACATGTCCTCCTCTAATGGATGGTCTTGATTTCTCCAGGATTTCGAGACTTGTGATGTCCCCGTTCTTACGGCCTCAGGAAATCTGGTTTTCGATGCCAGATATCCCGACTCTCTACATATTCCGGACACCTGTCTCCCTAAATGGATGGCTCAGATTTTGTCGGGGTTTTCACTTTGGACTTCCCCAATCTCCTGTCCACGAGAATGTCTATATCCCAACTCCCGATAGTAAACCTCAATCCCCGCCACGTGCATCCTCAATGGACGGGTCAGAGCTTCCCGGCGTTTCGAGACTTGAAGTGTCTCAACTTTCTTGTCCTTGAGAATCCCGATATGTCGATGGCTGCACTCCCGATGGTAACCCTTGGACAACTCCGGTACGATCCGATGGTTGACGGGTAATTGGACAAAGATCTAATGGTATAGATCCATTCTTCCTGCGCACACTCCAAAGACTAAACTCCGATCATATTAACCCGATCCGATGGTCGATGGAACTTTTGGATGAGATCCAACGGCTCAGATTGTCCCTCCTTGTGTATTCCTCCACTACTTTGTGGATGTGGAAGGATTAATGGTTCAAATGTTTTCCTGGGCTTTGTGATCTACGATCCTGATTTCCTTGTTGTTCACGAAGATAGAGGGAAAATGGGGCAAGGTATGTAACGCCCTTGTTACTTTCATCAATCTAATGGTCGTGAATGACTATGGGCATCCGATGAGATCTCGTTCATCGAGTTGTTACTTATCCCTACTCTTCTATCTTTGGAACCTTAAGAGGGTCATTCCTCCTTGTACAGGGTTATTAGGACTTACCCATTTAAGTCCCTTTTCCAGGTTCTTAGAAAACCTTTCCAAGAAGGGAATCTCTGTGAGGAGTCCTATCCCAGGGCCACCCTGAAAATAGACAAGGGTAAACATCTTCCTGAGGATGGGATGGAAGCCTAACTTAGTTCAACCTAGGCATACTTAGATTCTTTTATCAATGTAATTCATGCATGGTTTCCTCTGTCATAATCATATATTTATATATGTTCTTATCAAAACTGCACATACATTATTACACTGAAATTATTCACAATTTCACAGTTCTATGAGCATATATATATATATATATCAGTCTATGAATTTCAAGATGCAATATGTAAAACACTTATCAGAAAATAACACTAGAAGTGGGTGCGACTGCTGAGAGGGGTGCTCATTTCCACCCAACTGTAGGTGTAGCGACTCCCAATGGATTTACCACTAGCCACCCCCGAGCTGAGACCACGATGATGTGAGACCGCGTCTCTCTATCTGCCAGTGACCAGGAGTGAAGGTTGCAATCCTTCCTCTCTGCTATCATGCACTCTACGTAAAATTTCCAGATTTCCCCTCGCGTCTTCCCCCACAATAACTTCTGCCATACACCTTATCCTCTCACGAGGTTGCATGTGGAACGATTACCCTTTCACTGATCAGGCCTAATGGCTCTACAGATGGGTGGTTCACCATCCCATCCCTCATCAGGCTACTCGCCTACCAACCTGCGAGACATTAAATTTGGGGCCCAACAAGCCGCTTTTGGTTCTCCGGGCCAGTGGAGTCCAAATACGGTATTAATTCTCGGTGGAAGTTAATGCCACCTTTTCAAGTGCCTTCCACCGCCATCATGGTCTCCTTTCTGCACATCCCCTCTCAGTAGACCTGCAATAAATTCAAAATGTCATTCACATTCATTGACCTTTTCCCAAAGGTCCCTTTACGTCACATATTCATATTTATGAGTTTTCCATAGTTCTTGGTCATTCCAGTTATATTTACAAGATGGGGAAACAGGGTGTTACAATTTCCTGCTCCTTAAAAGGAACATCATCCTCGATGTTCTTAGCTACCAACATGAATTGCATGTACAAAAGTAAACAAAATCGGATATGCATGTATCATGGCATCCTCCATTTCCCATGTAGCCTCATCTAGGCCAAAATGATTCCACTGCACCTTGACCTGTGCAATGGTTCTATTCCAGAGCGGGGTTTCCTTTATGTCTAGTATGCATTGGGGTTCTGGTAGAAATTCTCCCTCCGGTTCCACCTGGATCACAAACCAGTCAATTATATGATTAGCATCGTCTACATATCTCTTCAATAATGAAACATCGAAAACATTATGTGCTTTTACTGTGGGAAGAAGTGTTAGTCGATAGGCTACAGGTCCCACTCTATCGAGAACCTCAAAGGGTCCACAATACTGGGGTGCCAACTTGGCACAAGCTCCCATTTTGAGGGAACTCCTTCTGGGATTAATTTAGAGATATACATGGTCTCCTATTTTGAACTCTCTTGGAGTTCTCTTTTGATCAACGTAAATTTTCTGTCACTTTTGAGTGACCTTCAGATTTTGTTTTATCTAAGTCACTTGTTGTTCCATCTCTTTCAACATATCGGGTCCAATATAAATCATGTTTATAGGGTTACTCCAGCTAACTGGTGTATTACATTGTCTACCATAGAGGACCTCGAAGGGACTCATATTTAAGGATGATTGGTAGCCATTGTTGTAGGCAAATTCTACCAATGGCAGGTAGTCTTCCCATTTCCTGGGTTGATGCATTACATGCATCCTTAACATATCCTCTAATATTTGATTTACTCTTTCTGTCTGTCCATCAGTTTGAGGGTGATAGGCGGTACTAAACAACAATTTGGTCTTTAAACCCGCCATCAGTGACTTCCAAAAATTGGAAGTAAATTTTGTGTCTTTGTTAGATATTACCTCCCTCGGCATACCGTGTAGTCGGAATACCTCTTTCATGAATATATGGGCGATATCTATCGCCTTGCAGGTTGATTTCATGGGAATGAAATGAGAAGACTTACTCAGTTTATCCACCACTACCATAATGGCGTCATTCTATTTGGTTGAAGTTGGCAATCCAGTGATAAAATCCATGGAGATGGTTTCCCATTTCCATTCTGGGATGGGTAAAGGGTGTAGTAGTCCTGCTGGGTGTCGATGTTCTGCTTTAACTTGTTGGCATTCTATGCATTGGGCCAAATATTTGGCTACGTCCTTCTTCAATCCCAGCCAATAAAATTTCTTCCAGGTGGCAGTGATCATTTTCTGGTATCCTGGGTGACCAGTGTAGGGTATTTTATGTAGTTCATCCATGATGAACCTCTTCAAGTCATCACAATTGGGAATGTATAGTCTATCTCTGTAAGTGAGCAGGCCTCGTTCGGTCGTCTGATATCTTTCATATTTTACTCCAGCGGGTTCTTGTTGTAGGTACAGGGTCACATTTCAAACAAAGGGATCTGTTTCTTGTGCCTCTTTGACTCTGCTCTTGACATCTGTCTCACAGGTACTCACTGCTGTCAGGTGAATCATTTTCATGCTTCTGTTGAGGGCATCGACCACCCTATTTTCCTTCCCTTTAATGTGTTTTATTTCAAAATCAAATTCGCTAAGGAGGGCCATCCATCTAGCTTGTCTAGCATTGAGCTTGGGTTGATCAAACAAATACCACAATCCACAGTGATCCATCATAAGTACAAATTTCCTTCCCAGGAGGTAATGCCTCCACATTTTTAAGGCGTGCACTATGGTAGCCAGTTCCAGATCATGAGTCGCATAGTTGACCTCATGTTCATTCAACTTTCGTGATTCATAGAATATCACCTTTCCTTCCTGCATAAGGATTCCTCCAAGCCCTTCTTTACAGGCATCTGTGCACACAAGGAAGTTAGCTTCTGGGTAAGCAATTTTCAACACAGGTGTATGGGTTAGTAGATGTTTCAAGGTTTGAAATATTTCTTCACATTGTTGTGTCCACATAAATTTTGTTCCCTTCACTGGACGACAATGATTGTACATTGTTCATTAAGCACATGAAAGTGGCAGGGGCATTGGTTAACCCAAATGGAACTACCACAAACTCATAGTGACCATACCATGTCCAGAAAGTAGTTTTATGGATGTCTTCCCCCTTAATTTGGACTTGATGGTATCCTGACCTCAAGTCAATCTTTGAGAAAATAGACGCACCTCCCAACTAATCGAATAGATCATCGATCCTGGGCAACGGGTGCTTGTTCCTTATGGTTACTTTATTAAGTTGTCTATAATCTATACACAGTCTAAGGGTGCCATCCTTCTTTTTCACAAACAGGATTGGTGCTCCCCATGGGGACACACTGGGTCGAATATAACCCTTATCCATCATTTCTTTCAATTGTAATTTGAGTTCTACTAACTCAGGTGTGCTCATTTGGTAAGGTGTCCTAGACACCGGCACCGCTCCTGGTGCGATCTCTATCAAGAAGTCAATGTCTCTCTTCTGAGGTAGACCTGGTACCTCTTCTGGAAACACATCTCAGTATTCTCTCAGGATAGGGTGATCATCAGGGCTTGGTTTAGCACCTTCGGTTGTTTTCAATACCTGTATTGCATATAGGGGACATCCCTTTTGGTAATACTTCCTCATTTGCGGGGCTGATATTTGTCTCACCGAGACCGGCTTTCGGATCCCTTGAAGGGTTATCCTTTTCCTTCTTCACTCACACATTCTAAGGTTTTATAGTAACAGTCCAGTTTGGCTTTATGGGCAGCCAACCAGTCCATACCAATCAATAGATCGTATGATCCTAGGGGTAATACATTAATGGTTACATGGGTGGGGAATTCACCCAACATTAATTGGCAGGCTGGTATGGCCTCTACCACCCAACATTATTCACCCCAAGTACATTAAAATTACTCACAAGATCACATTTCTTAAAGTTAAAACCAACTTGTGTTTTTCCAATGCCTCCAACACTTACATCAAATATGAAATAAAATCTTCTCAAGTGGACTTGAAAATTAATATATCGTTAAAATAAATTTAAGAGAAATGAACCAATATAAAAATATGTAATACAACATTCATCAATAACATAAAAGTAAGTGGTGTACTATAAAATTAATAAAAAAACCATAACTATTAATAACTATAAACCTCATCATATCATGAAACTACTAATACATATAAACCTTGACATATCTTGAAGGCCATCTTGACATTATTATTTTTAACA
>SNQJ01S0159063.1:0-15353 GCA_010110895.2 Picea sitchensis | reverse complement strand
TGTTATATGTTCCTAACATATTAATTTTATTTTTTAGAGTAATAATTTTTTATTTTCAAAATAACATTTGGGATACCCTTTTTTATGGATTAATCTAATTTTGTAGTAAAATGATTTTTTTTTTCTAATTAAATATGGTAAAAATATATAGGAATTATATGCATGAGCATAGTTACATCATGATCCAAGTTCCATATTGCATGATAGAATAAAGCTCATAAGGGTTTTGTCCTATTTTTAACCCACCTAGATCATCAAAAATTTAATCAAAGTTCTAGATTCTCATAATCAAAGGAAGGTTTGCTACAATATTAGATGGATCCCTCATTTATTTGACTATTAATGCCTTCTCCCATCGAAGATTTCAAAAAAAATCTTAAAAAACTAAATGCAGAGATTAACTATGTGTATGGTGTTCCATGTGGGAAAATATTAGTTCACTACTATGCCATGGTTAAGCCATTTTCAATGGCTCAAGTATGTTAATGGTTCATGGATCATTGGTACATTCTCCCATTTACATTCAATGGTCAAATAACTACTTGAATCATTGGTTGATCCTCATAGTCAATTACAATCCAACATCTTGTAGGTATCTAGGGAAGGTTGATGGTATTTCTTTAGGTATTGTATGGTATTTCTCTCTATCTCTATGTTGCTCATAATTCTAGTTAACACTCATGGTCAATTATACTCCAATGACTTAGAAGAATTTGGGAAATTTTCATGGTATTTCTTTAGGTAATGTATAGTATTTCTCCATGATCTCTCCATTGTTCATTGCTTTTGTACTTCTCATAATGTTCGTTAATCCTCACAATCAATTGCAATTTAATGGTTTGTAGGCATCTCGGGAATAATAGTATTGGTTTGGGCATTCTATGGTATTGTTTTCTCCCTATTTAATTGCATTGTTTAAACAAGGATGTCCTCATCTATTGAGAGATGCAAACTGGAATGGTTCATATTCAAGTGGATGGACATTTCAATCAATTTCTAAACCTATGTTTTGTTTTCTTCTTCTCATTTGATTTCTAGGGATGAGTAAACTCTTCTTCTACTTGACAGGAGACTCAAAAACACTCAACCCAAGTTTGTGGCTAAAATCTACAATGTGTCGATTATTGACCTGATCGAACATGATTTGAATTATGTAACACCCTATTTCCCCCCATGATTGTAATTATATTAAGAATTCATGTAATGCGATTATGAAGCATGTAATTATGTTTATAATTAATGAAATACATTAAACAATTGACTTAGAAGGAAAAATCCTTAAGTACTAGCCATGATAACACAAGCGGGACTAGTGAGGTGGAATTGAGAAGTTTCAATGAATAAAATAAGAAGCTTTCTTAACACTCCATCCTACACCTGCAAAAATTGAATACATCACTTGCCAATGTACCTGAACTACATGGAGCCATGTGATCAGATATGGATATAAGGATTGGGTGGTTGAGAAGTTATAACTACTAGAAGATTTGGTACTTGGAGGGATGAAGGGTCAACTGAAACCTAGATAAGAGGACGCACATGGATTTCCCCTTCAAATTCAAGATCTTAACTAGAGGGTTGTGTCTAACAATGGACCACGGGAATTTCGAGGATAGGCAGAAAAAGAGAACATAGGTTGAAAACATCACATAGAATGGGAGAGAGCACAAGGATCAATAGAAGAATAGACGAGAGGAGAAAAGAAAAAAAGGGAGCATGTGAGGGGGAAGCTTCAATAGCTTGAGAAGAAGGAGATAACCAGTGTGCAAATGTCCAATAGATGGATCCTCACAAATATCCATTGTGAGAAGAGGGAGTTGTAGACTCACAAACATATGGTGTGGTGAGTGGGGAGATTCAAGTGCACAACCCTAAGGGAAGGAGTAGTTGGCAAGTTTTCCTTGAGGAAAATAGGAAAATTGTAGGTGAATGCACAAAGTTGGTGGACTTTAATTATATTTCTTTCATATTTTCACCCCATATTTTAATAAATTGTGCATGTATCTCTAATATTTTTTCTTAGTATTGTTGTTTTTATAAATTTCTATCACAATTAACATGTCACATGTCATGAAAGGGAAGCATGACGTGCACTAGTCTCTAAATAAAAAAATACACAATAACCCTATTCTAAATAACCATAGTCATGGTTGGAAACTCAACTTTAATGACCATACCATAGAAGTGCACATAGGAAAGCCTCACATACTTATTTAATTGAAATTCTCATAAGATATACATACATTAGGGAAACAATGTAGAAGCATTTTAAATGCAATCCATATGTTGATAACAAAGGAAAGCTAAAAATGAGATATTTTGTTTATTATTTAATATTTAGAATGCAAATGTTTCTCTCAAATAATAGAGGTGAAAATGAGATATTTTATTAATTGATTAATATTTAGAATGCAAATATTTTCCCAATATCAATAAAGGAAATGACCAAGATCTAAGAGCTATGCTTTCTCTACAACTTGGAATAATGACTATTATGAAAAATATATTAATTAACCTATGTTTTGACATGCAAATAATATATTAACTAACCTCTGTTTTGACATGATTTGATGATTGTTTAGATTAGACATCTAACTCTTAGAACTTGTTCCAAAAGCTTTTTGAAAATTACAAAAACTTAAAAACAATTTTATATCTCAAAGATTTGATGTGAATTTCTCTTAACCTATGAGAAATTTAAAACTAAAACAAATTTACTAAATAGTATATCCTTTCATACCTTCCTCTAATATATACACATATGCTATATCCAATTGAAAATAAAACATGTTTCAATGATAACATCCAATATAACTAAGTAGCATAACATGTATGTCTCATATATAGGATTAACTTAACATTTTCCATTGGACTTGAAAATAAAATATATTTTAATGATAATATTTAATATAACTAAGCAACATAACATGTACATCTCATATATAGGATTAATATAATATTTTCTATTAAACTAAAAATAAAACATATTTTAATGATAACATCTAATATAACTAAGTAACATAACATGTATCTCTTATATATAAGATTAACATAACTTTTTCCATTTGACTTGAAAATAAAACATATTTCAATCATAACATCTAATATAACTAAGTAACATAACATGAACATCTCATATATAAGATTAATATAATATTTTCTATTGCACTTGAAAAAAAAACATATTTCAATGATAACATCTAATATAACGAAGTAACATAACATGTGTGTTTCATATATAGGATTAACATAATGTTTTCCATTATACTTGAAAATAAAACATATTTTAATGATAACATAATATAACTAAATAACATAATCTGTCCATCTGATATATAAGATTAATATAAGATTTTTCATTAAACTTGAACATAAAACATATTTATATTTCAATGATAACATCTAATATAACTAAGTAACATAACATTTACATCTCATATAAGATTAACATAACATTTTCCATTGGAATTTTCCTTCAAGTTTGCTAACGTCATTGTAAGTTCACAATACCTCACGAATCCTTCAATCACTATTACTTATTGCTTCTTCAATCATCCTTAGTCTCTTATAGTGCTCGCTTCAAGGTTGGCAGATATGTCGTGCAATCAGCGAGGGGCCATAAGATGGGAGGCGTAGCTCCCTGATTATTGGAGCAAATGAATTATGTTTCACAAAATATATGTCGCTAGTCCCCAAAAAATTAAGTGTGCCATCAACATGAGCAACACATCTTGATGCACTTAAAAACTTATGTTTCACAAAATATATGCCGCTAGTCCCCAAAAAATTAAGTGTGCCATCAACATGAGCAGCGCATATTGATGGACTTAAAAGTGTGACTACAATAGCCGGGACAAAGAGACAAATTACAACAAGATCACAAATTATGATATAGCTCTAACTGCCCTATACAACTATGACTGCATACAGTCTTAATGAACCCTTGCAAAGGTTAGATGTCACACGCAATTTCCAGTCTCCATGTCTCAGAAAAATCGTCGTCAAATAACATGCCTGGACTTATAAAATCTTCGTTCTTATAATCCTGCAGTTGGCTAGCATTCCAGGCATCTTCGTACAAACCCATGACTTGGCTTATTAACTGCTGGTAGTTCTCAAAGTCATCCTCGAACTGCCAATTTTCACCGAAGGATTTAAGATCCGGGTTCTCCAACAAAGCCGCGGATGTTTCCTTCTGAGATAGACAGACTTCGTCCTTCAAGTACAGCGCGAGGCTCGGAGGAATGCCCAGCTCGTCGTCTGAAGCATTCACGAGATAAGAAAGATCAAACCACGCGTTTGAATCTAGGGTTTGACCTTCATGGTCTCTATAAATATCGGGCGCCGCCGCATTATCCGCAAATATGGAGGGTAGAATAAAACTAGAACATGTGGCAACAATTTCTTCTTTCAGATTTTTCATGATTCCGCTTACGAGCTATTCAATGGGAGCATATTCGTCTTCTTCTTCGTCTGCAACGGTTTTATCTAATTGCAGTAGATGAACAAACCAATCTGTTTCTTCACCGTGGAAGCATTTCGGCACATCAATGGAGTCCGGAAGAGCCTCGGGCTCACGGCCACATTTTCTGGGCGTCTGAGAGTCCATGACTGAGAGGTGGCCTGGAGATTCAAACAGTGAACACAACGGTAGTGAAAAGACGAGAGGAGAGAAGGAAGATAGTTCGGTTGCTACAAAGAGTTGTTCTTCCTGCTGAGAAGGGTATGAGATAGAAGGATATAACCACATCAACTATATAGCTACACAGAGTATCTCAATCTTTTGTGGTACAAGCAAGTCAATATGTGGATCCTTGGAAGCCTTACAAATAAAAGTATGCAGCATTTGGCGGAAATTGAAAGAGCTAGCCAGTGTTAACTCGGAGCAATCTTCCCTCTGAGTTATAGTTATTTTAGGTTACTCTGACGTTGTAGGCGACGGGCATGCATCCTATCCGACAGTTGTCATTTTTAAACGTCTTCTTCGCAGCATAGGTGTCCACTGTCAATCTTTCAATCAATCGTTCAGGCAAGACTTTATTGGACTACAATTTCCACATCACAAGGCACTCAGAGATTTATCCCAATCAAATGTTTTATTCAAAGCTAATTTTACTGGGTTTAGGATTGTGCGTGATCCACGGGGCAGTCAGAGATTTATCCCAATCAAATGTTTTATTGAAACCTGATTTTACTGGGTTTAGGACTGTGCGTGATCATTAACTAAAAAATAGATGAGCAATCAGAAATGGAAATATTTAGGACTGTGCCTGTTCATTAACTAAAAAATAATTAACTAAAAAATAGTTAGAAACGGAAATATTCTTTGGGAAATATTCATATATATATATATATATATATATATATATATATTTAAATTAGTTTATTTAGAATATTTTTATTTAGATTTTGGATGACATATCCGATACAAAGTAAAAGGTTTTATTATTTTAATAAAATAATAAAGATAAATGGTTTTATTAATTATAAAAATAATAAAAATAATTAAATTGATTTTTTCATATTTATTTAATCGTGTTAGGAAGTTAATGTTTGATAAGTTTGAGTTATTAACAAATTAACTATTTATTTCACTATTAATTTTTTTTTACTTTTTTATCTTTTATAAAGTCAAATTTACATTTAGGTAATGTTGGACCATATTTCTCATACAATTATCCTTAATTTTCAAAATGGACAATATCTATGGTGTTAAGACATTAATTCATTACTCCCACACGTTAGATATGTATACATATTTCTTAAAAAATTTAGTTGATTTTTTTTCACTTTCAATTATAGAGAAAGAGTTCTAAACTTTAAAAGAATTTAATTATTTTATAAAGAGTTTTAAATTTTAAAAGAATTCAATTGTTTTTATAAAGAGATGTAAACTTTAAAAGAATTCAATTGTTCTATAAATGTTGAAAGAGTTTTAAACTTTAAAAGAATTCAAATGTTAAAAGAAAGATGTTAAAAGAAAGATTTGAAATGTAAAAGAATTCAATTGTTTTGGTTTTAAAAAAATTGGATATATTGTTTTAAAATTTATTTTTATTAAAAAAATTGTAATGGAATATTTTTATCATTATAATCATTAATATAATAAATATTTAGCATAAAAATATTATAATGATTTATTATTTTTTTTTTTTCATTTAAAATGGAATTAGTTGTATTTGGAGGTGATACCTAAATGTGTATTTATTTATTTGGAGGTGATACTTAAATGTGTATTTATTTATTTGGAGGTGATACCTAAATGTAGTCGGAGGTGACACTTCATTGTCATGTTTGCTCTTAAATACTTGTCTCTTCAAGTTGGATCTTTAATGCTTTCAACCGTTTTCTGTACGGATCTCCAACCTTGTCTTGGTTCTTCATACCTTTTGTCACCTTTATACACACTTCATCTTCCTCTTTCTTGTTTGTGTCATTTTCCGATTCATACTTCCAACCTTCAAACTCCTTTATTTTTTTCTGTTTTTTTTTCTCTTTTTTCTATCTATTAATACACTATGGTACAAGTATTGTGGTACACATATTGTGCACTGTGACTAGTGCACATAATCTCATTTATCCCTATCACTTTCAGTCGACTACCGTTAACTAGTCCTTCCACAAATTTTCGATTCAGTTTCTCCAACAGGACAACACCTGCATCTGTCACAAACTTGATCACATATGGTCCTAACCAATGAATCTAACACTTCGTTGGGTGCTGGAAAAACGTTCTTTCATAAAGTAACAATAAGTCTCCTGCCTGAATTTTTGTTATTTAATGTGTATGTCATGCCAAGATTTTTCGTGCGCTTTGTACACTTGTTGATTGAAACCTTGGACAAATAAGTCTTTCTCAAATTCTACTAGTTCTAACAGTCTCTTCTCCATTACACCAGAATCTATAAACTCCTCTATCCCAACAATTCACAAACTCGCTATAATAAACTCCATAGGCATCATAGCTTCTTGAACATACATCAATCTAAATGGATTATGTCGTATCAACTTATTTCTTGTAGTCCTATATGCCCACAAAACTGCTGAAATTCTCAAGTCCCAGTCATCCTAACTTACATTGCAAACCTTTGTAATGCATGTTCTAGGATCTTATTGAATTCTTCTACTATTTCATTTTTTTGAGTGTGATATGGGGTGCTCCTTTGATGATGGATTTGAAACTCCTATGTCAATGTTGCAATCATCCTATTCAGAAAGTGAGTTTCCTAATTACTCATAAGTATTCTAGGACATCCAAACTTCATCACCACATTCTCGAACAAAAATTGTACAGATGTCTTCGCGCTGCTATCTTTGATTGGTTTTTCCTCGTCCCATCTAATTAAGTAGTATGTCGCAGTAATGATGTACCTAGATCCTAATCTATTAGCTAGTGGATTAATCAGCCCTACAAAGTCCATTGACCATTTATCAAATGCTTGTAGTTTCACTTGTGGTACTAAGGGAATTTCATCTCTCCTAGAAGGCTTCCCAAGTCTCTGAAAAACATCACAACTTTGATAGAATTCCTTAGCATCTCTATGCAAGGTAGGACACCATAGCACTGCATGCAAAAAAAATTGTGTTGCTTCCTTTCTGGCATAGTGACCTCCTGCAACCCCTTCATGCACTTCTAACAAGATCATATGTCTTTCATGTTTTAATACACAATGTCACATAATACCATTTGCGCCTAACTTGTATAAATTTACTACTATAAACTTGTACTTTGTTGCCTTCACTACAAGTTGCTTCTTTTGTGCCACTATAAATTCTGGAGGGGCTACTCCCTTATTCAAGAACCGAACTATGTCTGAAAAATAGTCATCCACCATTTGTACTAAAAATAAGTGTGTGTGTGGTAAACTATCATCCAAGTTTCTTGCATCTTCTCCTGATAGTATGCGTAATAAATGATCTGGTCTTGAGTTAAACTTTCTTGGTTTCATGATCACCTCAAAGTCATATTCCTAGAAAAGTAGTAGCCATCTACATATCCTCCCCCAATACTGGCTTGCTCACTAGGTATCGCAGTGCATAATGGTCTGTATACATCTTAAAATGAGATCCCAAAAGATAGTGTCTGGACTTTGTAAGACATACACCATGGCCAGACCTTCTTGTTCTATCTTAGTATACTTCTCTTTTGTAGAGGATAAATTCCTACTTGCAAATGAAATAGGATGGTCTAACTCTCCTTCGCTTGGTTGTGCCAAAACTGCTCCTAATGCTATAGATGATGCATCCACATGAACATGAAATTCCTTTCTCCATTCAAGAAAAACTGAAATCGATGCAGTGACCATCTTCTATTTCAATGTATCTAGACTCTTCTAACATTCATCATTCCACTAATACTTCACTTCCTTCTTTAGTAACTTCTCCATAGGGGATGTGATCTGCGCATATCCTTTGATGAATTTTCTATAGTATCCTGTATGACCCAATGTGAATTTCAATTGTCACACTGAAGGTGGTGGTGGAAAGTTACAAATCGTCATTATCTTTACAGGGTCAACTAACAATCCCTTGAAGTTCCTGGTCAAATATTACCAATCTCTTGTCCCTGTACGCACTTATATTTCTATGTAACAATTCTTCAGAGTATTGTCCAGAGTATGCACAAATAAATGTGTCCATTTTTGTTGAGGCATTGATCTCCACGTCAGGGTACACTTTGTAATATAGTCTGATGGGAAATTTAATCCATTATACTTCGCCATGATGCTTTCATTCTTTGTTCTAAATCTGACTTGTAATAACATTTTGCACTAGTGCCAATTCCTTATTCCATCTTTTTTCATAGCCCACCATCTCCCAAAATTCCCAACTAACTTCTGCCTCTTCAACGCTAACTCCTTAAAATGGGCTAACTACCTTCCATGCACGTTGTTCCTTTGTTTATTTGTCACACAACCCGCTCTTGAATGATTTCCAAAGCTTACCCAAAAATTCCTACTCCAACATGTACACATTAAATTTTAAAACCAAAATGTGATTTTAGACCCTATGCCTTAAACTAAAACCACTAGATAGAGAAATTCCTATGCAGACAATGAGTTTGTATTTTGATTAGTGCATTCTCATATTTTAGATTTGATTCTTGGAATTTGCATATGTTGTAGAGGACACATTCCTCCATATTTTCATGACAAAACATAAAAAGTAGATAGTTTAAGTGGCACACACAAGCCTTGTATAATTCATAGATGATGCACAAAATTTCCTAGAAGTAGGGCTTCAGAATTTTACCATACATGTAGTCAATATTTGGAATCAAAGCCAAAAGCTTTTAAAGGATGTAGAGGAGATATTACTCTACCCTCAAAATTTTCATATAAATTTAGTGAGTTTAAGTAGGTCAATAAATTCAAACACAAATCACAACGAAAGCAGTCTGAAATTCTCCACATGCACATATTTTCTAATTCGACTTTGAATATTCAAATTTTGAACTATGGATTATGCCTATAAGTTTAAGAGACAATAATTATCTTATACAATTCAAATTATGCAATTTTTTTATCTACCCAATGAAATGAAAAGTCTCTATAATTGAACAGTCACATACTCTAGCATAAATATTTAAAGCCTTGATGTAATTAGTGTGTTTGGTCTCTCATATATTATCCTATAGAGTGAGCCTTATGTAAAATCTAGAGGCCTTTATGGTACTACTAATATACCATTAGTTCTCCATTGTTTTGGTTTTATATAGTTGTCTGTAGGGTTGTTGATCCATAAACCTGTAGATAGTATGTATGAATGTAATGAGGATTAAGAGCACCCCCGTATGGGGTGACATTTGCCGAGCGCATGATACATGGAACTCTAGAAATGATTGTAGTTAAATCCCCTCACTACCATCCCCCCCCATACACCAATCCACTATGCCTAACATTCAACTGGGTAAGGAGTTAGTGCACTGGGATAGTAAGGGGAGTTTAATGGCACACCAGGCTTGGCCCTAGAGAGTTGGTACAATGCAGCAAGGAAACATCATCTCAGGAGTCATGGCAACCCAAAATGTCATCTCTCTCATCATCACATAGGTAATCTCTTGGAAAGGTTCTTATCTCCTATGTTTTCCCTTGGCTCTGCATTTTCCACCCACAATATTTGTGCAAGTGAGTTGAATCTTTGTCAATTCTCTTTCCCCCATGTCCAACTTCTCCTTCAATTCCTCTCGCAGTAGTGTCGAATCCATGCCTAGAGAGAGAGGCAATCCCAAACGCTTTTTGACCTACTACATTATGGCAGGTCAGCGTTGACGCACATGTTCATTCTCTCTTTCTCCCAATCCTAGTCAAAACTCTATCTACCATCCTTATTGCGACTAAAGATGGTGCGATGAATCCCAACCTACACCCCAATTTCCTAACCATGAGATAAATTATGGTGGTTGTATAGTGGAGGAGGAGATTCCTCCTAATTGGGAGGAGGACATCACAGAGCAGACAACACAAACCAACACTTCCCTCCCTTTGAATTATCTTGATATTTCTATGGGAGTTTGTGTGGTGGAGGAGGAAATCCCTTCACAAAAGCAAGATGACTTCATGCAAGGAGAAGCCCCCATTTTCAGTGGATTGCACAATAAATACATCGGGTTTGATTGGGATGATTATTGGGCCAAGTATGAGACCCATCTAAAGAAGCATACAAGTGAGCTAGACCATCCAGCCTTTGCACTCCATGATTTTCCCAATCCTCACAGGCTTACGGAGGACCAAAATATGATCTTTAAGATGATAATAGACATGGCTGAGCAGCTTCACATCCAACACGCCCCCAACAAACATCTGGCTATGTTGTTTGATTCCCAGTCAAGTGAGTCTATGAAGAGTTGTTTCCCAACCTACTGTCAGTCATTTTCCTTCACCGTCCACCATTATGGAAGTCTGAGTTCTCCTCAAATTTAGTTTCTTTACTGTTATGTTATCAGTCTTAGCTGAGATGCATTCACAGTCAATTTTTTTTGTAGACAAACTCTGTTGAATTGGCTTGTCTATGAACATAGTAGGCTCCATACATGTGGCATAAAAGGTTGCGTGTTTTGATGTATGTTTGTACAAGTCTTTCTTTTTTGGCATTTTAAGGTAATATAAACTCTTTCTTATTTACAAAAAAAAAATGAGGCTTAGGAGCATTGGTCATTGATCCTAATAAAGTGATTGGAAGTTTTATGTATGTTGTCTATTCATTCTATTGACTACGTTTTGAATTAATTTGTTACTATGTGGGTTTTAGTGATTTTTTTACGCGATTTTGATTTGTCGGAGGGTTATGTACCTACCTGCATCATCATGAGTTGTGCAAGATTGCATAAATTTGTGCAAGGCATGTACGTTGTTCATAAATTTTTGAATCTCTATATAAACACTATAAATCCATCATCTTTCTTGTTGTAGTATAAATCTAAAATATTATATCTTCTTCCTATTTGATACTAAATTATGATGTTACATTGTTGCAAATAAGTTTTATGCTTCATATGGAAGGGATTCTCTCTTTTTCTTTGTGCCTATAAAATATTGAGAGGCTTATGGTTTTGTGAAAAGATGTATATTTTTTAAGAAGATATATCAACAATGAATCACTTATTTATCTAATGTATTCATCTTATGATCATAATTGAGTAATTTAGAACAACACCTTATAATATCTCAAAGAGGTATGAAAAGGGTTTTTGTTGGTGCATCAAAATTGCACCCATTTCATTTCTAGAAGCATCCATTTCAATATCAAAGGATTTTTTAATGTAAGTAAGTCAAGGATATGAAAAAAAAATCATGGACACTTAATCCTTTTGAATTCTCTCTACTAGACATGTTCTCAACTAAAATAGGCTCAATCATAGTTCAATGCATTAAGAAGTTGTACAATGTGGAAAAAGTTGGAAAAAAAAATTCTTGGATAGTTCACCATTTTATTGAAACTTCATAAGGAATGGATGTTCTTTAGTGGTGGTGTAGCACCCCCATTACTAAACTCAACAATTTAAATTGATACTTGTTAAACTAAATGCACTCATAATTGACAAAAATTCCCATGCATCGAACAACATTTAAAAAAACATGAATGCATCCAATTCTACATACATGAAACAACATATAAATACTCAAGAACTTAGAGTAAAATGCACAACAAATTGAACCCATAATTAGAAATAGAGGATAGACCAAAAAAACACCTTCTTTGTAAGAAAATGTGCAACCAGCTGCGGAGGACATATGTTCCACCCAACCATAGAATTGTTGCTTCAAATATCAATAACAAGTCACCCTCGAGCTGGGGCTATGAATCCAAAAGAAAGGATGTCTCCTAAGAGTGTCTACTATCCACTCTCAACCCAAAATAACCCACAACGAGATAATTTCCTAAAACCATTCCAATCCACCATCTCTCTTTCCCCTCAACCTGCACAACCTAAGGAATGTGATCCCATTCTCCACCACATAGTTCCTCGGGATATCCCACTTCTCTGCACAGATCCAAAATAAGTTAGAATTGAAATATCTCTTGCTGAGGACTCCAGGGATTCCAATTGCAATAGCAAAAGGTCACAACATCAAGCTCACTGGATATTGCATAGAAATATCACTCTATAGGCCTAACAACCTAATTATTCATGCAATTACATCTCCAACAAGATGCCCAAAAAAAACACTATGGCTCTCTTCAAGCTCCAACATTCAACACACTCTTGTTGTCCCAAAAATTGCTTGTAAAAATTGCCTATAATACCCATTAAAATTTCCTTTTACCCATGCATGTTGACTCTCACATTCTCCAATGTTGATTGTACTCAGCCCCATTCTCTCAATAAATATGTGAGCTGACTTTTCACGCCAACCCTCTTACATCTATTCAATGATTGGGGCTTTGATACACTCAAAAAGAAAAAATATAGGTTCATACAAAACCAAAAATTTTAGAAAATGCATTGGGGATTAATACACATGAATAATTCCCCCCCTATAACCCCTCTCTTATGGAAACTTATCCCCCATGACTTTGTCTATTTCCATCTTGAGTCGGAGATAAATTTTATTTTATTATTTTGATATATAATGCTTACTTATTACATCGTTGGGCTTGTGGCCATACATCGTATATAATTATACATAACTAAAATGGGGATTAAAAATGGGGATGTTACAACTGGCTAGCTAATAATGGATGAAATTGTTTCCAAATCAATGCTTAGCCCATATTGGTCACAGGGAATCCAATATACACAAGTTATAGTATCATGAACATATACTTGTGTATGCTTGAAAACATTTGAACACATGCTTTTTACCAAGTGCTCCATTGTGGATTTGTTTCCTTTGCCTCATTGTTCACCTTTTTCTTCTACTTCTTGTTCCATATAGTGTTTACCCTTTGCTTCATTTAGTGTTTGGTCTTATTTCCTTTTGGTTTGTCATGGAAACCATATTTTTTTGGTAGGTGTAAGGATGAAAATTGCAAATATTCAATACCACTTGTGTCATGGAAGTAGGAAACCCAAAATTCATTCAATTTCTCCTCACTTCTTCCTTGTGAACTAACAAGATTTCCAATTTGGACTTGCACATCATCTAAAAAAACTTTAGTGTTTACCCTTTGCTTCGTTTAGTGTTTGGTCTTATTTCCTTTTGGCTTGTCTTGGAAACCATATTTTTTCGGTAGGTGTAAGGATGAAAATTGCAAATATTCAATACCACTTGTGTCATGGAAGTGGGCAACCCAAAATTCATTCAATTTCTCTTCACTTCTTCCTTGTGAACTAACAAGATTTCCAATTTGGACTTGCACATCGTCTAAAAAAACTTTAGTGGTGACCAATTCCTCTCCTTATTTTTCATTTTTGTTGTGTTTTTACTAAGCACTCCCTTGTGGTTTCATTTCCTCCACCTCGATGTGCACCTTCATCTTCCTCTTCTCATTTTGCATGGTTTTTTCCTTGTGTTTTATTTAGTAATTAGTCGTCTTTCCTCATGTCTTGTCTTGGCAACTACATATTTTTAGTATGTATATTCCATGCCACTCATCTCATGGAAGTAGGAGACCAAAAATCATTAAAGGTTTCCTCACTTCTTCATTGTGAATAGGTATGCTTGCTAATTTGGGCTTGTAAGTCATCTCAGAAACGTTAAGTGTTGACCAAGACCTTTCCTTATTTTTCAATTTTGTTTTCCTTTTACCAATATCTCCCTTTTAGTTTCCTTCCCTTCATCTCAATGTTCACCTTTGACTGCCTCTTCTCATTCCACATGGTCTTTTTCTTCGGTTTTGTTTGGTGCTTGGTGTTATTTCCATATGGAATGTCTCAACAACCCCATGTTTTTGGTAGGTGTAAGGATGGTGGCTCAAAAATATTCCATGCCACATGCCATTTCTCTCATGGAAGTTTGAAACCCTAAATTTGTTCAATGTCTCCTAATTAGTCCTTCCTTGTGCATGAATGGACTTGCAAGTCATCTTAAAAAAATTAAGTGGTGACCAATACCTCTCCTTATTTTTATTTTCTTTTTACCAATCATTCCCTCGTGGTTTTGTTTCCCTTGTGGTTTTGTTGCTCTCCTCTGTTTTCTAACTTTTCATGGTGTTTTCCTATGTTTTGTTTACTGTTTGGTATTATGTCCTAGTAACATGTTTCAACAATCACATCTTTTTTGGTAGGTGTGAGGATGGATGATTGCCAATATTCGATGCCACTCGTCTCATGGAAGAGGGAAACCCGAAATCCATTCAATGTCTCCTTGCTTCTTCCTTATGCATGAGTGAGGTTGTCAATTTGGCCCTACAAGTCATCTAAAAAAAATTAAGTGGTGATCATTTCCTCTCCTTATTTGTCATTTTTGTTTTATTTTTACCAAGTGGTCCCTTTTGGTTTTGGTGTCTCTAAGTGTGTCTTCCTCTTCTCGTTCTGCATGATGTTTTCCTTATGTTTCATTTAGTGTTTGGTATTATTTCTTTGTGGATTGTCTTGGCAACTACATTTTTTTGGTAGATGTGAGGATGATGACTTGAAAATATTCCATGCCACTTGTCTCATGGAAGTGGGAAACCAAAAATTTGTTCAAGGTCTCCTCATTTATTCCTTGTTCACAAGTGGGCTTGCAATCCATCTTAGAAAGGTTAAGTTGTGACCAAGACCTCTCCTTATTTGTCATGTTTGTGGACCAAAACCTTTAATTTGTTTATTGTTTGCTCTTCTTGCCTTGTAGCTTGTCTTGAAAACTGCATATTTTTTTTTGGTGGTTCAAGATTATGACATTACATAATATTTAGTTTTATACTTGAGAAAGAATTGAATGAATATCAATGTCTCCTATAGCCAACTTAGAGCTTTCCTAATTTTC
>SNQJ01S0159062.1:13308-34593 GCA_010110895.2 Picea sitchensis | reverse complement strand
AAAAAATGTCAAAGCAGTACAGTACTGTCACTGAGAGTTTCCAAGTTTTCAAATACACCATAATATAAAAAATCCCTAAACATGCATTCATTCAAACAACTGTCACTGAGAGTTTCCAAATCTGCAAATACACCATAATATAAAATATCCTTGAACATACATTCAAACAAGTGCATAAAAGTAGTGGGCCAAGTTGTCTAAGAACTGTGATAAAAATCATCTATGTCATTTTTTGCAAATATTTCAAAGGCCATCATGTGAAGCTTCCTTCCTTCTCTTCCAGACGGACAAATCCATCTATTTTTTCTTCATATAGAAGGGGTATGTTACTTGTGACATTTATAACATTTAGATTTGTGTCTCCTGATCCACTCAATTTCACTCCATGTATACAAGATAATGAGTGAATCTATTTGATGCCCATAGTAGCATCGTCATACGGATCCAACAACTTTACTTAGTCTCCTTCTTGGATTTTATGATCAATACATTTCTATAAAAACAAAAAGAAATACACATTATCTTGAGATATAAAAAATGTTAAAACAAGATAAGAAAAATGTTAAAGCAAGAATTATATTCTAGTATTTAGCATATAATTATTGCACTCACCTTGAATTCATTAGTACCACTATGAGTATACTGTACATTATTCTCAAGCTCAACGTCAATATGATCGCTATCAATATTGAGATCCCTTAGTGCATCTTTCATAGCTCTTTTGATAAGGACTTGTCCTTTTCATCATGTTAATTTTATAGATTTTCACTGCATGTGGTTTTATCATGCACAAAACATATACAACATTCAAAAGTACGAAGAATGTCTTATTAAGAATTAAAAATTATAAAGAATGCAAGAAATAAATTTTTGTCAAAAAGAACATTTTAAGCGTGAAAATTTATGACAAAACATTGGGACAAATTAACTATCACAACAAAAATTTGTTTACCTCAAATTCAGCACAACTGTCAACAATGTCCTTTACACATTGCTCGGTGAGTTCTTGATGATCACTATGACCAATATTGACATGCTCTTGTGCAATCTTCAGAGCTCTGTTGACGTAAATTCTTTTTCCTTTTGGTGACACTGCATGTTTCGTATGATTTTTCTGCATGTGGTTTAACCATCATGCAAAAAAAATACAACATTTAAAATTAGCAGCAAAATGTCTCCAAGGGAACTATTCTCTTTTTCAAACAATAAAACAACAGAATCACAACAAGCATTGGCAGAGATGTAAAAAAAGAAGTGCAAAACATGAAACATTGTGATGAGCCTTTGAATCTATTTTATGATATGATATCTATGATATTAAAATCATTTAAAACATTATTTTACAAGAAATGATCTCATTTTCCAAGGCAGTTAACCTTACAATTCATAACTTTGGATATTTTTAGTCAAGTTGTCGTAGCAAAAAGTAGCATTATATGTAAATAGTAAAAATAAATAAGCGTAAAGAAACTCTCAATTATCTATAGTCGCATCACCTTAGCAAACAGGAGCACTATATTCAATATCAGATAAAGGTTAAGCATCAAGAAGAAAGGGATACCACCTATATAGGAGTGGACATTTACATCTTATAATAATTACCTACATAAATTATCTCAATAAAAACAAACTTCTTTATTTTTTAATTCTCTCGTATTTATATATTTCCATCTGCAATACCAAATCAACAAAGGAATATTGATAATATACTGAGTTCTATGGAACCTAGGGTTGTGAACTGGTACATTGTCACAAAAGGAGAGAATGAGGAAGAAAAGAGGTTGAATGCAACCTATATAATCAATGTGGAAATGAAGCTTGGATGCTCATTTTTCCTTCTACCTGAAGACATTGTTGAGGTCAATCCTAAAATGATACTTATATTTATTGCAAGCATTATGCTTTGGAGTCTTACAAAACAAACCAGTGAAGATGCAGGGATTTCAGACGATGAAAATGGAAGTCTAACTAGTAGTTTCTCAAACCTTGTTATTGATGACAGTACTTCAAAGGATTCATTACCACTTTATAATGGAAGTGAATGTATATTACAATGGCATGCTATGTGGAAGTATTGGTTTCAAATCATTGGCTTCAGAGCCAATTCACCCAGGTGGAGATTCAAACTTTAAAATAATAATATGCATCCATGAAGAAGGAGAAGGGTGAATTAACTNGAATCTATTTTATGATATGATATCTATGATATTAAAATCATTTAAAACATTATTTTACAAGAAATGATCTCATTTTCCAAGGCAGTTAACCTTACAATTCATAACTTTGGATATTTTTAGTCAAGTTGTCGTAGCAAAAAGTAGCATTATATGTAAATAGTAAAAATAAATAAGCGTAAAGAAACTCTCAATTATCTATAGTCGCATCACCTTAGCAAACAGGAGCACTATATTCAATATCAGATAAAGGTTAAGCATCAAGAAGAAAGGGATACCACCTATATAGGAGTGGACATTTACATCTTATAATAATTACCTACATAAATTATCTCAATAAAAACAAACTTCTTTATTTTTTAATTCTCTCGTATTTATATATTTCCATCTGCAATACCAAATCAACAAAGGAATATTGATAATATACTGAGTTCTATGGAACCTAGGGTTGTGAACTGGTACATTGTCACAAAAGGAGAGAATGAGGAAGAAAAGAGGTTGAATGCAACCTATATAATCAATGTGGAAATGAAGCTTGGATGCTCATTTTTCCTTCTACCTGAAGACATTGTTGAGGTCAATCCTAAAATGATACTTATATTTATTGCAAGCATTATGCTTTGGAGTCTTACAAAACAAACCAGTGAAGATGCAGGGATTTCAGACGATGAAAATGGAAGTCTAACTAGTAGTTTCTCAAACCTTGTTATTGATGACAGTACTTCAAAGGATTCATTACCACTTTATAATGGAAGTGAATGTATATTACAATGGCATGCTATGTGGAAGTATTGGTTTCAAATCATTGGCTTCAGAGCCAATTCACCCAGGTGGAGATTCAAACTTTAAAATAATAATATGCATCCATGAAGAAGGAGAAGGGTGAATTAACTATTGGGGATTTGAGCTCTGGAATGACTAAATTGAAATATTTTTGAGGAGTTATTCATTGAGGAGGAGGTAGGAGTTGTTGTAGGGGAATACCATTCGAATGCAAAATAGATTGTTGATTTAAAAAGTTTTCTACAGATTTATATTAATTTGAAGACGTAGGTAGATACAAAATTAAGTGGTTATGTTGGCCCTTGACCAAGTTTTGAAGAATACTTGGTCATATTTGACCAGTTTTGGGACCGTGACAACTTGCCAAAGATGGAGCACAACGCGAAATGGAAATTAGGGAAGCAAGACCTAATTTTGGGTCCCTTTTAGGGTTTTGGATTGATGTAAAGGGAAAGGGATGTCAGCCCATGGGTTTACCCACATTTGGGCCCATTTTGTAATCTATAAATAGATACTTAGGCAATGTAAGTAGAGGATAGTAGTACATCTATGTGATGTATAGCTAAAGGCTTAGTGCTAGTAGCTGGATCTGTGTGATTGAATGTATATTGGAAGTGCTCTATGCATGATTGTAAGGAGATTGAAAAGCTAAGTACAAGTTGTTGTAGTTTTGTGCTGAAGTGCAAGGAAGAAGGATCTAGCGAGCTGCGCAGATCTTATGTCCTATGCGAAGTGAGGGTCACTGAAGCTCTGTGCTATAACCACTTGACCAAGATAATATTAAGAAGAATACTTTGTGGACGTAGCCCCAGGGTGGGGGTGAACCACAGTAAATTTGTGTATTGTGCTTTGTGCTTCGACCTAATGTGTTTATCTCCTTATTAGCTAAGTGCTTGTTGTGATTAAATAGATCTAGTTATGCTCTATACTTAAGATATATGAATGAATGTTAGATCTGATATATAAGATGCTTAGTGCTTGATCTGCTGAATCTAATCTATATTTTTGTGGCGAAGTACTAAATCATCTTTAGTCTAAGTATTCACTGCGATGCTCTGTGCTATCTACGAAGTACCATAAGGGTTAAATATTGATGAATGATCTATGCTAAGAGCCCTGTAAAAGATATAATCATAGATCGGTGTCCCAGCTAAGGTTGCAGACATCTGAGTCCTGCAACCACCCTTGCCTCTACCTCGAGTGAGACTTCATCTGCTTTGCAGATGTTGCCGAAAGGGCCGGTAGTTAGGGTTTTGTTGGTGCACTCTTGAGCGTTGAACCCTAGGTCTTCCACTGTGCCAACAAATGGTTCTATTGCTGGGACCTGGAACTGTGATTGTTGGGAA
Organism: Picea sitchensis; assembly: GCA_010110895.2. Taxonomy (NCBI): domain Eukaryota; kingdom Viridiplantae; phylum Streptophyta; class Pinopsida; order Pinales; family Pinaceae; genus Picea; species Picea sitchensis. The sequence continues at coordinate 30,290 of SNQJ01S0159062.1, read as the reverse complement.
CTAAAGAAGAAAAAGCTTTGTACGAAATAAGCTCTGTGTGTAGATCTGTTGCCCTAGTGCGCAGTATTCTACTTGACCTACGAAGCTTTGTGCCGAGAAATAAAGGTCAGATCTGAAGGAAAGAGTTTATATCTGCAAGAAAGAGGTTGATACTGAAGAAAAGAAGTGAGATCTGAACACTTTATTCTCTAAGAAAGGTAAAAGTAGAAATTTCTGTAGAAAAGAGGTAAGATCTGTAAGCTCTAGCCCTTAGTAAAGGTAAGAATAGTTCAAGTTTTATATTTGAAAGCTTTGTGCTCTATATAGGTAAGATAAGTGGAGATTTTTTGTTTTTGAAGCATGAATTTAGGTACGATTGATAGATTTTGTCCTAGCCTAAAAACTAGAGCATTGTTAGATAAAATAAAGTTTGATATGAATAGGTCTGATAGGAATAGTGAAAGATATGTTATACCTATACATAGAAAGAATTTTTGGAATAACCAATGGATGCAGGATCCTAGAAAGAAATTTTTGTAGGCTAGCCATCATGATCCTAGCGCACAGTACAAGAAGAGTTGGGGATCATGGACGAGAAAGAGAGGATTAACGCTGTGTTACAATTGCAGAAGACCATGACATCTTGCTAAGGAATGCCATGGGAGAAACACGAGTTGCATCTGTTGTAAATCTATGGACCATGAAGTATTGGATTGCCCTAGAATGATTGCTAGACTTGAAAAACTAAATATGGAACAAGCAAACTCTGAAGGAGATCAAGAGACTAAAATTATGGAAGAACCCCAGAAAGAATTAGAGATCATGTTACTGAAAATAAAAGAAACCCTAGATGATCATAAGGATGTCAGTTTGTCAGAGATCTTCAAAGAAAAGGAGAAAATCGAAGTAAGAATAGGAGACTTTGACATTGACTGTGCTTTGGATGAGGGAACATCGATGAACATTATGACAAAAATCACTTGGGAAACCCTACGAAGGCCTACTCTGGTCCCTTCACTAGGAACCATCAGATTATTTAAAGGCAAAATGGTAACCCTATGTGACAGAATTACCCAGATAGCTATGAGTACCCATGGAACTTTGATAGAGGAAGAGTTCGAAGTCATTAGATTTATTGAGGATCATGTCCCATTTCCAGCTTTGTTAGGAAAGATCTAGATTTAAAAAGACCAGATCTGGAGAAAAGAAGAAAAGGAAGCCCTAGAATAGAAGAAGCAAGAACTCATGGAATTTATGACTAGAAGGATCACCTACTTGATGGATGAACAAGAGAAAAGATCTCAGCTGTTAAACACCAGGGACCTGGATTTCGAAGCTATAAGAGCGTTAGAGGAACCACAGAAGACCGAAATACCTAATCCATATGATGAAGGAGTATTACCCTTGGATCTGAAGAAAGAACCTAAGCAGAGTGAAGTGACTATGTCGAGAGAAGATAAGACTCGGAATGGAAAAATGATGACCGAGACTAAGCTCACTGGGAAAAAGGCTAAGAATCTAAGTAAGAAGAGGGAAAAAATCAGAAAGTTACAGAAGACTCCAAAGGAAAGTTCGTAGAAGGAAAAATCACAAGAATTGAGCTTCGTCGAGATATTAGAACAACGACATCTGGCACTTCTCCATGGTGCAACAATATATTCGTTGGACTGATATACCCATTCGACTTCCACCCCGAACGGGTCGAAAAGCAATTATGGGTTCCCATTAGACCGTTGGACAACACCAGAATGGATAGAATGGATTTAATGAAGGCCCCATATCCATTGCAGGCAGAATGTTGCTAAGTTTCCCTACTTAGTCTGTCATGCCATGCACCGAGAATAATTTTTTCTAATTGATAATTTGAGCCCATAGTCTCTGAATTCATTTTCACACCTGAGCTAGTGGACCTAGGCTTGTATGTCGGATGAGCTCAGCGTTGTTGAGAAAGTAGTTGAAGAATTTTTTATTGACCTAATGGATGAGAGAGTCATGTCAAAGAGAAGGATGTCTACAAGTGTGCAAGCATCATCGACAGGAGGAGTCCAAGCTTCTCCCTCCACTACTCGTGGAGCAGGACCTTCCAAAACCACGACCGAGACAAGAACAAAGAACATAGATGATATTGCGAATGCCAAGATAATCCCGTGCATTCTGTCGGTTTATATACCACCTTTGAGCGGCAATATTAACTGCGATAGTGTACCCAGAGACTTTGAGTACACCTTGATCACAACGTATCTTCCGAAAGGGGTGCGCGCAGTATGTGCTGACCAGGACAAGCTCACATCACTGAAATTTAATGATTTTAACCTTGGAGATCGCAAACCCTATAACATGTTAGCTCCACGTAAATACTTAACCAAAACCAAAGGAAAAAATCCTCAGATTGTCCCGCAGTCCTCGACCTGGAACCTCATGCAGTCCACACTGCTCAACGTAATGAAGATCCCTCACTTCGGCAGACACCAGGAAGTCAACGCATGCGTCAGGTTGTTGTTGTCTTTCTACCATGGCGAATACTTATGGTTGGACCTCTGCCTCATTGTGGATCCAACTCTGATCAATCGTATCACATGAATTAGCATGCAAGGTCCTGACCCACAAGAATTTTACCCAGGCAAGACCTCAGACCGAGCACTAGCACAGTGGATAAAGGAAAGTTATGGCAATGTAGAGAAGGGTATGCGAGGCTACAAGGTAGCCTCTATCTAGAGTGGCGCAATGCGCTTTTCATGTCAGCTGATCGCGGGCAAGTTAGTTCGTAAGAACAGACCAACACAAGTGACTGGTTTCATAGTTGACCTTGCAGGGAAGTGCGTCGAGGGACTACAGATGAATTGGGCACAATATCTTGTAAACCAGTTAGATATGGATTGTAGAGGAGCGCAAGACCAAGGGTATGAGTTCCACTTTATTTGGTTGCTCAGACTGATCGCTTTCGTCACTTGGGAACTACCAAAGGGAGCCACTTTTCTGGAGATCAAACCTTTCGAACCACTAGCTGCAAAGTTCTGTATGCTATAGTACTCCAGCGACATGAACAAGCAGTGGCAATCCAATGTTGTCTTCCACACCTAATTCAACCAACTGAAGAATGCAATTCAGTCTACACCACGAATCACCCCAAATGTACTTCATAGGTTTAGAACTTTGATGAAATTTAGCACGGACCGCCACTTCACCTATATTACAGTGCATGGTGATGAGCATAAACAACAGCTCCAATCTTACTACAAGATGACAAAAGATGACTTGGAGGAGATTACCAAGGAATGGTCAATGGACCTCCTTGTTACAACAGACCCCGCAGACATGTCCAACAAGGAAATAACTGAAGCTATGATGGATACACCTGGACCAAGAAGGACTAAGAAGGATAACGAAGTTGAAAATTTCCCTAGCATGTCCACGAAGACTACTTCGATCTCACCTGCGCAGGGAGGTGATGGTGATGAGCTAGGTGGTACATAAGTTGAGAAAAACAGAGGTGAGGCTACTCCACCTAGAGAGGAGGAGGATCCCTCCATGAAAATAAAGATGACACTACCAAAACCCTCCTCCCGAAATAAATCTAAGGCCACCCGGACCATGCTTAAAACTACCCTTACCCTGGATGATTTTGACTTCTTAATTTCCGCGCTAAATGATGTTTCACTAGAGTTCACAGAAAAGAAAGAAGCAAAGTAGGAGGAACTATTCAACCAAATCAAGGGTGAACTCAAAGAAGTGCAACAGGCACTCCAGTCCAGCCAAGAAGTTTCTACAGTGCCCTTGATAAGAAGAACATCAGGAACAGGTGATGAGCCCACTCAATTACACTAGATCGCTGATCAAGTCGAAGATCGCCTTTGATGAGCTCAAGAAGACACAACACAAGCCACCCAGGCTTTGATGCAAGAACATAAAGCACTTCTAGAACAACATAATAAGGAAGAACGAGAAAATCTTGCTCTGAAAGTGAAGTGGGACGAGGAAAAGGCACAATTGCTAGCAGAGCAGCTTGAAGTACATGAAAGGGTTCACAAAGCACTGCACTCTGTGAAGGTCATAGAAGTGAAGATGGAAGACCGTCTCCCACAACAGCTGATCCAACTGGAAGAATTAATACAGTAACTCCAACAGCGCATCACGGATTTGGAGCTCCACACCGTGGCCGACACCCCCCAAGAAATAAGAGATCTAAGAGAGGCCACTGCTCGAAGCGCAGTTGACCGATTAAAAACCTTTTCCTTGGAATGCAAGTAGTTGAGTGCTAGAAGCACCCATACTTATGAAACCCTCGTAGAGAATCCAGAATTGCAGACATTGGAGGCACAACTCCAAGAAGCAAAGCAACATACAGACACACTAGAGGCGCAGATAAAGACTTTGACCCCAGTCAAAAGAATGAAGACATTCGCAGAGCAACACACAACCCGACAACAGGTACATACGCTGCAAAGTAAAGTGATGGAAGTCTCCCAATGACTTCATCCAATCCAAGAAAAGACATGCCAACTATTCGCTGAACTTGAAAGCCAGGGAGATGAACTCGAACAGTTTTTCATCACTATAAAACAATGCCTGGAAGGACTTCTCAATGACACAGTAATCCATGAATTTACTTAGCAAGAGGTTGTCGCACTACAACAGGTTGAAGCAGCTCGAGCCAATCTCAAGGCATTCGAGGCAAAATTGATCAGACCTGAGTGACTCGGGATGAGTCACAGGTGAGTGTTGGGGGCCTGTTGGCCCTTGACCAAGTTTTGAATAATACTTGGTTATATTTGACCATTTTTGGGACTGCGATAGCTTGCCAAAGATTGAGTGCAACACGAAGAGGAAATTAGGGAAGCAAGACCTATTTTTGGGTCCCTTTTAGGGTTTTGGGTTGATGTAAAGGGAAAGGGATGTCGGCCCGTGGGTTTACCCATGCTTAAGCCCATTTTGTAATCTATAAATAGATACTTAGGCAATGTAAGTAGAGGATAGTAGTACATCTATGTAATGTATAGCTAAAGGCTTAGTGCTAGTAGCTAGATTTGTGTGATTGGATGTATATTACAAGTGATTTGTGCATGATTGTAAGGAGATTGAAAAGTTAAGTGCAAGTTGTTGTAGTTTTTTGTTGAAGTGCAAGGAAGAAGGATCTAGCAAGTTGCACAGATCTTCTGTCCTGTGAGAAGTAAGGGTGACTGAAGCTCCGTGTTGTAACCACTTGACTTAGATAATATAAATAAGAAGACTTTGTGGACATAGCCCCAGGGTGGGGTTGAACCATGGTAACTTTGTGTATTGTGCTCTGTGCTTTGACCTAATGTGTTTATCTCCTTCTTGGCTAAGTGATTGTTGTGATTAAATAGATCTAGTTATGCTATGTGCTTATGATATATGAATGAATGTAAGATCTGATATAGAAGATGCTTAGTGCTTGATCTGCTGAATCTAATCTATATTTCTGTGGCTAAGTACTGAATCATCTTTAGTGTAAGTATTCACTACGATGCTCTGTGCTATCTGTGAAGTACCATAAGGGTTAAATATTGATGAATGATCTATGCTAAGTGCCCTGTAAAAGATATAATCACATATCAGTGTCCCAGCTAAGGTTTCAGAGATCTGAGTCCTGCAACCACCCCTGCCTCTACCTCGGGTGAGACTTCATCTTCTTCGCAGGTGTTGCCGAAAGGGCCAGTAGTTAGGGTTTTGTTGGTGCGATCTTGAGCATTGAACCCTGGGTCTGCCCCTGTGCCAACAGGTTCCAAGAAAAAAAATGCATTTCTAAAGACTGCCACAACCACCTTTCTTCACACAATTGGAGAACTTGAGAAGGTGGAATTTTTTTCGCATATCAATAGCTACCTTAGAGATGATCTAGTGGTGAAAATATACCTTCCAATTGATCATATGACAAATGATCTCTTTGATATAGTGAAATATGGCATTCTTCTATGCAAATTGATCAATGTGGTTGTTCCTGGAACCATCGATGATGGAACAATAAATACGAAACCAAAGCCTAATCCATGAGAAATAAATGAAAATCATACACTTTGTCCCAATTCTTCAAAGTCCATTGGATGCACAGTAGTTAATATTGGAACATGAGACTTAGTTGAAGTGGGACCTCATCTTGTCCTTGCAAATTTCAGAAACAAAATCAAGTTTCAATATTGGACAAAAAGAAATCAACTTGCATCTATTATGTTTTATTTAGTAGAGCTTCAACACAAAATGGGACTATTTTTTGTATTTCCACACACATATATTCACTTTTAGGGACATATTTTTGTAATCTTTTAGGGATAGATCATGCATTGTTGCTACTCAACAATATTTGCAAGTATCAAACATACTTGATATTTTAAAGGCAGAAGATAGAGTTGATTCTAGAAACAGAGGATGATACTACACAGTGCAAGGCCGATGTGAAGCAAGATGAAGAAGAAGGCTTGTCCACATGCAACCAGACTGTCCTAGAGATTTAAGTGAGTGCACTAATTCTCAGAAAGAGAGTGTGAGTGAGATCACTTAAGAGTTCACTGTGAATGTTGTATATTGAGTGGAAAAACAAAAAAGACCTACAACTTCTAGTTCAATTTACAAGCACAAAAAATAGTCAAACAAGAAGAAATGAGATACAATAGGTTGTTTTGCAAGAAGAAATGGCATACAGATGTTCAAACAAGAAGAAATTAGATCAATAGATCCTCTTACCTCACTTGAATCAGTGGAATTATGTTGATTCCATGCAGAAATTATAGGTTGAACAGCGGCAACCAACTGTGAAACTGTCTCACTGAGATCATGTATGCAACTCATTACATGTTGGTACCCAACACTCGAGTTGACATCATTTGCAGTGGCTCTTACTGGGCTACTTTCAAATCCAACTGAAGGTTGTGAAATCTCTATTGACGCTCTAGATTTTCACTTGATCTTACTGTCATATTTACAAGGCTCTAATGTTTCCATATACTAGACAATATCTCTTTCCCTTGGTTCTCTGTTACTATTTTCCACTGAAAAGACAATGTCAAGTTTCAACATAGTCAGTTAAATAAACAAATCGAAATAATTAACAATTTAAATTCAACCAAAAAACAACATTTACTTTCAATTTGTCTCTTTTGGCTTGCAACTGGCCTCGACCAAATGTATATGGATCCCTCACATTATCTCTTTTTTTCATGCCTTTGTTCCTCTTTATCAAATATTCTTCGAAACACATAGTTTCCTTCAATGCTTCCCATTCTTTTGGAGATAGAGTGGATTTTGTCCTATATTTTCCTTCAATGATTAATTTTATGCAATTGTTTCTATAGTTGTTCATTAGAAGCCTCATCTTAGACTTGTAATATTTCCTAGAGATTTGTCCACCAACAGTCTCAAAAGAATTTTCCATTTTTTGTATAACATTTTCCACACATCATGGATCTTGATCTACAAAATTTGATTTGGTAATATCCAAATGGGCCCTACATATTTTTCCCAACTTGGAGACCCACCTTGTTGCATTTGGCCCTATGGGCTCACCATCTTTCGACACGTCAACCAAGAATGGATTCTTACCTTCTATTTTCCTTTCTTTTGCATTCCTCTTTGTAAATCTATACAAAACATGACTCAATCTTTGTCTTTTAACAAAAGTGGACACATCTTCTGAACCACTAGCAATATTTCTAGTTGATCTAGTTCCATCAGTAGAAGCAATAGGTGTATTTTGAAGCACAACATATGTAAGTCTATTATCTTCACAAATTGCATTAACTGGTGTTAGAGTCCTATATTCCATAGTATCAAATGGTGATTTAATATTTCTCCTTTAGTGAGCTTATGCTGTAAATAATATTTCATTCTGCAAATGATTTCCAAATGAAAAGAAAAAGATAAAAATAATAATAATAATAAAATGAAAAGAGGGTACAAAAGAAAAGAAAAAGATAAAAACAAGAAAAGCCCATCAAAAGAAAAATAAGTTCGAATCATACATTCTAATCATGATCAAACATTTTAAATTTGGTGTTGTTAGGTTAGAGAATAAATTTAGCCAAACTGTCTAATCTTGGCCAAAGGAGTTAGGTAGAGGAATAAATCATTCCAACAGTTTAAGCTGGATTAATGAGTTAGATGCATAGGTTAGAAGACAAGTTAGGTGAATTTTCCTTTCAAAGAAAATTGAAAAGGGTTTGCATATTAAAATGCACCCTAAAGTGTTGAAAATAGCTTAGTTTAGCATAGAAAAATAAATTATAATGTAAAGTTTTCAAAAAAGATAAATTTGGCTTTGTGACATGTGTATTTTTATCCAAAGTACAGAAGTTGACAAGACATTTTTCGGACTAATTTCCCTTGGTGGCGCCATCCTGTACCCGATCAACGGCCCTAAATTACTTTCTCCCCCTCGACCTACCTACCTTTATCGATGGAGGGGGGGTCCGAGAAGTGGTTTTCCCTGCTCATTTCCCACATAATGTGGCACATCCTCAGTGTTTCGCACCCCCCCTCGTATTTCCACATACCTCCGACACCCCCCTCTGAAATATACCAAACCAAAGCCCGATACCATGCACTCTCCCCTCCACTACTACCCCCCTCTCTATACATGACACCTGTCCCACACAACATACCTGTTGGCCAATTAAAACCTTCCCCGTAATCATTAGATGTCCTGTAACGGTCCCGCTCCATAACGGATGTCACTATACACATAAAAACCCTTGATTCATCATGTTACATCATTTGTTGAATAAGACCCTGTGAATATCGTGTCAAGCTAAGCTGTCAAACTGCCACCGCCATCTCTCACCGTCAACAGGAGAATCTCTCTTCCAGTAATTACAACATCGTCATCCATTTTATTGTTGATTCTATCAATTATGTCTCTCAAGGTCAAGTTTGTCGATGCTTGTGAAAACCCAATGATTCCCCCTCCCATCGACCTAAACCACATCCCTCTGGTAGATAGAGACTACAAGGTTACAGAGTCGAAGTGTGAATTCAATTTCTTCGAATTGCACTCTTGGATAAAAGAATTTTTCCTCGACCAGAGCAATGAAATTGGAATCTGGGAGTCCAATTTTCCACTTTATATGTTTCCTCAGACTTATCATTTCTTGTAATTTGTCCTCAGATGCCAAGACAATTATTTTCTAGGCCAAAGAGTCATTTCCTCCCCCACTAGTTAAATATTGTTCATAATTACCTATGAAACCAACGACCAAATGTTACAAATCCCTAGAAATGACTCAACTACTTTGTTCTTTGTCGAAGCCCAAAATGACTAATACTAGAAGTTAACCTTTCCCCAAAGAGCCCAGATTTTTGAGATTTTCCTCCCTGAAGATGCCCAATTTTCCAAGAAAAATCCACCATACCCCTCGTCCACTTTTACATTCAAAGCAAACCATATAATATCCATGATATCATATCAGTTAGGTTATTATTCTGATGAATGGGTATATGAACCTATTATGGGTTTTCTGTCCATATTTTCTACAGAAGAAAATCTTACAGTGAAGTTCAATTTTAATCAATTCTTGGCTGATAGCATTCATGAGCAATTCCTTAAGTTTCCAACTGAGGGAATGTTCAAATACTCGTCAATGTTGGTTTATATGTTCTTATTTTATCAAGCAGATATATTTCCTTTTTCACTTCATAAGTTAAATGAGCAAGGAGTCCCATAATCAGTCATATTATGGACCTCATTGGTGAGGAAGAACTCAACAGAGTATAGTTTCAAGGATTTCATTGACCAATCCATCCACCTAACCACTTGTTTTCTGCACAACACTACAGAACCCAGGATTAGTGAAGAAATTCAAAAGGTTTTGCACCAATCTGATCAGTCCAAGATAGGAGACTGGTATTTATACCAAAACTATACAGAGATCAGGGTGTATGGATGTGAGCTGCCACCTTACAAATTTCCTAAATACCTCCCAATGAGAATTTCTTCATTGAAGTATATAAGGAAAATGATAAATTCAAATTAAATTCATTTTGTAGAAGCCAAGAATAAATCCCAATTCAGAATCAAAAGTCAGATTGGGCATTTCATTTGCAATAGTAGAGCAACAGGTGAAGAAGAAGACAACCTTTTGAAACAAATGAATTTTCCTTTGATCTTCACTTGGTATTATGACCCATTTGACATCATTTTTGAACTCAGGACCAAAAAAAATACCACTCCCTATGTGCACACACAAAGGCCAGAAGTTGAAATAGGATGAATGGGAATAAAACACATTGCAAGAACCAGAGGAGAAACCTATCTCTATAACCACTTCACAAACTACTACACCTCAAAATAAAGTAGAGAAAATATCAAGGAAGGAAACTTCTCCTTCAGTCACAGAGGTATCAACTAAAGATTTTCAAGTATATATAAAGAGGACCAAAACCAGTCACACAACAGGTTTGTTGAAGGAGGGACAAATGCAGTCCACAATAGTTTTGGAAGGACCAAATTATTTAGCCCAGTCAGATAGTTTTTTTGCAGGTTCTCAATCATCACCATCCTCTCAAATAAATCCAGAAACAACTCTGACAATTGAATCAGTTCATGGACAAAAAGAGTCAAATATTTTTGACAAATATAAGGAAATCAAGCAAAGGAATGAGGTTCTCAACAACAACACTTACACTCAATTATGGAAGCAGACCTCTACTTATCAACAAAGACTATTTTCATCTTTTGACATAGAGAAGGGAAGAATGCAAATGGCATTTTACAGGCACAAGTCCCCTACCCAAAGACAACAACATATTGCAAGAACACTACTTTTGAGTTTGATATAAAGGATTTCCACCTTGTGGACTAGATGGATATGCAGAGACAGACATGAGAGATGATATTTTCTACTCTGAAAAATACCTCCATGATTGCTTCCAAATTGCAGGTATCCCTAAATATATCCACTCCCAATTAAAAATGAAAAAATATCTTCTTTGGCCAAGGATACTAAGATAAAATCCTTGGAAGAGTTGGTTCTTAAGATTGGATATGATCCAACTAATGTCAAATCAGCAGAGGAGTCGATAAAGAAAAATAATGTTCATATAGCATCACTTTGGAAATAGTTGAAGCTTCCAGCAATGGAAGATTCACTAACTAAAGAAGTAGTTGAGACAAAAATCCAAAAATAAGAAATGTTAAAATTGATAATGGAACAAAATGCACAAATTAGGGAAATGGAAGAAGAGATGGACATCTTGATCAAATAAAAAAAGAAGAATGTACAGTTGGTCATGATTCCATTAGATGTAGTTCCCCTGATAGGTATCAGAACAATGTAAGTTTCCACATCAACAACAATCATAGTACAAACTTCAGATGCCTCTGACAAACTAGTAAAATCTATGGAGGATATGTCCATACAAGGGGAAGAGATTAAAAAGTTACAGGAAGAGGTAAAGACATTACAGGAGCTGAAAGCAATGTTCCAGGCTTCTCATCAGGAAGAAATGCACAAGTCTCAGAGGCTCAGTCGACAACTGCAACAATTGGGAAAAGAAACAGCCATGGAAAACACCTTAGCCCAAGCTAAGGAAAAGATATGGATAGACATCAAAATATCCATGACAGATATTTGGCCCTCCATTCAGATCATTTTTTAGCAACATGAATTAATCTAGAAAGCTAGAGGAGCCATTGAAATTATCAAAGAATAATTTGGAGAAAAACCAACAGAGGCCACATAACTCATCAAGTTTCTAAACTCTAAAAACAAACATGAGTTAGAAGAGCTGGAGATAGAAGACAAAACTGAAACCATCCTGGAAATCAAGAAGGTTTTGACCAAGAAAGGCCTCATGTTGCAATTGGAAGAAAAATATCAGGACATGGACATAGGTGTGCAGAGGTTCTTCAACAAGTTTGAGGTGCTACACAAGAAAGGACTTCCTGGATTGTTAGTGCTAAATGAAAAATTTATCACTATGCCCAATTACAACCAGAAATTGAAGATAGTGGAAAAGGAAAATTCAAAGTTTGCAAGAATGCAAGGAAGAATCATTGGGAAAGCATTCTTGGAAACATTACAGTTTGACTTGTGCATTCAACATGAAATCAATCATTCAACATGATATCAATCAAAAGTAAAAAGAGGTGGGATAAGCTAGCGAGTTACTTAAGTAAAGATAGGTTTGATGTTTCATCCAGCAAGGAGCAACACCTAAGAAAATTCAAAGAGACAAGTCATCAACAACTTTCACCAAATCATCACCAAAAATCTAAGCATATCTACAAGATTCCTATATTTTTGTAATTTGAGATTCAGTTAGTTTAGATATCTCTCCAAAATATCCTAATCATTTATGAAAGGATATGATGTAAATAATTGTTTAAATACTTCTCCCTTCAAAGTATTGAGGGGTGATTTTTGCATCCAGCAAAGCTACTGTGTATTATTCAAGAGGATCGACCAATGATAATAATAAAAAGACTCTTTCACAAGATTCTCGTGTTAGACTGTTGTTGATGTTCTTCTCTCTTTGTTTAATGTTTTTTCATTCTCTATAATCATTACATGTGTTTCCAATTCTAAACATTCAAAGAAGGTTAAAGAACATAATTTATCTCAGTATACTCTGTTTCTAGTTTTTGAATGATTTTCATGTTTTTCAACTGAAATAAGTAAAATAATTCTTAACTACTCTTTTGCTTGGTGGATTTTCCTCTCCTTTCTTCATTTTCACTTCATATAATTTTACCAAATCCAAGCAGTTTTGCTACCCTTCCTTGTGAAGAAGCTTTATAAAATCTGAAACTGATCCTTGTTCTAAAAGACAGACCCCATAGCCCAATGGAAATTTGTTATAACCCTAAACTACTCCATACACGCATACCTAGCATCAGGCTATCTTACTTGCTGTTTTTGCCAAGCCATCACCGAGCAACTCTTCTTAAAAAACACAGTTTCAAAGATGTACGCGACCTGCACCATTACTGCTTGCTACACACGCTTGTTGCACTACTACAACTCGTGTACGTATGCTAGCTGCACCACTACAACCCGCATATACTCACAAAAGTTGTAAAAATTAAAAAGTTGCAAGGAATTCGTTGAGATTACAGGCTATTGGGTATTTTTCCAACTATCCCACCACCTATAGCCCATCACCCAATCGAATAACCATCCTTTTTGTCATATAAAAGGAGGTGTTGGGGTCTCATTCCAAACCTAATCATAAGAACAATGAAACTCTTCCCATTTCACTTGCCCCAAGAATTTGCAACCACATTGTGAGTTTTGAGCCAAAATTTCCTATTCTTGCCTTTTTCCTCATTCATAATCCTATGCCATTTCCCTAGAGAGAATTGTGAGAGGAGAAGGATACGTGGAAGTAGTTGGATCTTGGTGAAGAGAATCCCAGACCAGGTTCAAGGAAAAGTCGCCAATCTCATTGTAAGTGACTTTGTGATATTAATATAAAGAAGTACTTTTTCTGTCCCGCCATATGATGTGTTCAATCTTTATGTTTGATTTACATTTTATTATGAAATCTAACCCACTAATTCATATATAAGATGCATGCTCGTAGTTTCTTGTTTTTATTTTGGTGAATGCAAGTCGGCCTTGGGAGGATATTTGTAGTCAAGGAACAACTGAATGCAAAATGATTGACACCAGACGCGGAGTTTAAGGTAGAGTTACCGGATCCTTATACTTTGTATTTTATGCATGAATGTGGGGTATTGTCAAGGTAGTTGTTAAAAGTAGGAGACCTTAGATGGTTAACTCTGCCTGCACGTTGAACCCTAGTGTAGTCCATGGGGGGTTTTCCCGCTATAGAAGAATTGGCGACCCTACTGGGGAAACCTCTAGGGTTTTTAGGGGATATCATTTTGGGTGTTTTAATTGGTTTAGATTACATTTTTGAGTTTTCAGTAAGTTGTTGTGTCTTCAAGGGATTATGGTTTTCCATACTAGTACTCCCTGCCTTGTTAGTCTTGATTGTTAGTTTTCTTTTTGAGAAGTTACAGAGGTGTATGTGGCCTACAGTGGGCCTACACCTGTACATATGCGCCCTACCTTTGGAAAGCTCGCGTACATATGCAGGTTGCTTAAGTGTCAGTAGTGTGCCTGTGTTAAGAAAGTATTTTTTCAAGAAGAGGCAGTCAACCTCTTCTTTGATTGAAGTCATACTTCTCATGGGTTTTCTTGATCTAGTCCTGGTCTCTGTTGTTACAGTCTTTAGCCTGGGTTTGATGCCAGTTAGCTTATTTCTTTATCAATATTTCTTGTGTTTTCTTAGTAAGGGTTTGAGATGAGTTAGTGAGTCTTTTTTTATCAATCTTTCTAGAATTATCAGTGAATCCCTACGATCCATAGTAGACCTGAAGTCAGTTTTTGGTCTTGTCTTGTCTTCACTTTTTCCCTTTGATTTTCTTTAGAAGAAAACAAAAATAAGTTATTTCAAGTTTCTTATTTTGAAGCATAAAAAAAAAAAACGATTTTCTTTCCTTGTTTGGTAAGTAGTTAGGTTAGTTGTCTTTGCTTAATAGGAGAAAGAGTGTTTTATTAAGTTCTTTACTGAATTATTAGAATACTAAGTAGCTCATAGTTGAGTGAAATCTTGTTTTGAGTTTTTCTTTTCAAATATCTTAGAAAAAATAGTTAAGAAAAGTTGGTTAAAGAGTTTAAATTTGCAAATCTTTATTTGTCAAAATGAAGTAGTTTGCTTTCAGTTTCATTTAATGCTCTTCTCTTTCATCCCTTAAAATACACCACTAGTTTCATCTCTGTTTCCTTGAATTTAAGACAAACCACTTAAAATTAACGCTTAATTAAAATTTATTAGACTTTGTGTTTGTATGGTCCATCAACTAGTCTAGGCTAGAGCCTTGATTTAGGTTGGAGAGGAAACTTTTCAAGGCTATAAAACAATTATACGAGTCTGTGATAGGGAGTATAAAAAGTCCAGTAAATGTGGAAGTTATCTGGGACCCCCCTCTAACACAGGGGATAAACACGAGGTCACGTGCGGAAAGGTAGCGGAGATAACCCCTCCAAACCTGGACCAAACATAGTGGGGAACACATATAGAGGACTTGTCTTGGGATTCTGTTGATCAGATTTTCCATGGAGCTTCATGGGTCTCGAATTTGTTTGAGGTCCTCATTCATCTTTCAGAACACTTGCTTTCGATACCCTCAATAGGTTTCGGTCCTTATACCCTTCTCATTGCAGTCTACCCCACTGTCGACTATACCGGCCTGGTGACTGTTCGCGCGCTGGCAACCTAGTTGCCTTTATTTTAGTGACTTACACAGGTGACTGCGAGGGTATACTATGGTATCTAGAGTAGACATCAGGCCACACTTTATAGAGTATACCTAGAGGGTGCTTCCGTATTCGAGTTGCACATGCACCGGTAAGTTTCTCTAGTGTTGGCTAGTGTAACTATTCTTCCAACTAGACAGTGGTTTGATTGCTTTATCTCATAGGAACTCTTTCTAGTGTGTGTTGGTATTCAACATTAGTAAAATCCCTAGTGTGTCGTTGATCTTCTCACACAATGGAATATCAAGAGCTCTGTCAGTCGCGAAAGCTTCAGGGTCTGACACTGGTTGAATTGGAGCCACCCCGCCACCACGAAGGCGAAGACTTCACCATCAAGGGTCATTTGAGGTGACTGGGCCGCAGGAAACTGTACCCAAGCCATCTGTAGTGTACCTTTTTGCTTACCCAGAGCTTATAACGCACTATGTAACAATCTGTACATGCACTTTTACATAATTCGTACGGGCATTTTATAATCACATGCATTCCAGTAAATATTTACATTTAACTCAGAGTAAAACATATAATTTTACTACTACGATTAAACAATCCATGGCATTTAACAGTAATTCATATACACAGTGGAAATCATGATAATTTATGTAGCACAGTCATGCAAAATGTGATAAGAACATAGTTAGATACTTATCTCGTAACAGTGGTGAAATCCACCAACCAAGTGTAGGCCTTCCACGAACCTCCCAGCCTTAGACCACACTGCTCATCATCTCAACAGTGGGTCACCCCCGAGCTGGGACTAAGCTCCACCCTGAGGCAAGAAATCCTAGGCTAGGCTGAGGTTACAGGGAAAACACCACAGAAATATCTGGAAGGATTCTTCCCAAAGATGCCATCTTCTGCCCACTACTACCAATATCTCATTCCCCACATGCCTGTTCCGCCCAAGAGTATATACATTCACAAGCACAGTCCATCGGTGCTAACCTCCCCTTCTGGGTCTCGACAATAGGCTGGATAAGGAAGTCTCAGAGCCTGTAGCTGGTGCTGGGCACTCTCTGGAAGAAACCACTTCCCAGCAAACTCTTTCACCTGGAAAGAGTTGCTCACAGGCCTGACAACCTACCTCTTCCAACCAAAGTCACTTCCCTCACCAGAAGAGAGGTCATACACAAGCTCAACACAAGCTTACTCTGGCCAGTATGCCACGCGCAGTCCAGCACTGCTTGGCCGCAATAGCCAATTGGGAAAAACAGACAAACGCTTCCCACACAGGTTCAGCAATCACGGGATAGTCTCACGGTTTTGGTTTCGGGATTGTACGAGGGGTGCAAAGATCCCATGTGCAAGCTCCAACTGCTCAGACTGAGGATGTACCATCTATCTCCCAAATCAACACAGGCTTTTACCGCCTTCAGGGTTGTACCAAGGTATTCTTGCAGAGGTCCGACGGGTTCACGCTTAGACAGTTGGGTAGAATGGAGAAGATCCGCCTCACACGGTTCATCTTGGCTATTATATTTGCATGCACCAGGGTTGACACTTGTCACCCTGGGAAATGCATGCATTCCCATAACATGCATCCCTTTTGCACATTTTTCCCTTTCCAGGAACTTAGGATAAAAATAAAATACACATGTCTTTTGGGAAATAATATTAAAATATTATTCCCAAGCTTAAGCCCCCTAGGCTTAGCCCCTAAGTTCAACACTTAGCCCCTTTTTCCCTTGCTCACTCTGTGGACTCTCAATCCCCCTTCACTCATTCATCGTG
>SNQJ01S0159062.1:0-13298 GCA_010110895.2 Picea sitchensis | reverse complement strand
TCTTATGTTCTCCATCGAATGTTGGAGGCTTAATCTTGTTCATCTCTCCTTTCAATTCCTCCTTTCCAGATTTTTGATGTTTTCTGGTAGGGGACGGGCTTGAACTACTGTATGTCTTCCTGTCAGAATGTCTTTGGGAGAGACTAAGATGTCGGCTGCCGCTCCTCGACCTTCTTCTTCTTTCATGGGTTTTGTGACTCTCTGTCGTACTTGAGTCTCTTCCCTTCTCAAGTTTCTTCTCTATTCTTTCCAGGCTCTTAAAAAATTTTAAGTTTAGCTCACCCTGCCGATCCCTGACTTTCATAAGTTTTCGGCTATCATCTCGGCGAGCCTTGGCCTCTCTTTGCAACCTTTCAATGATTTTCATCATGTGTCCTTCCTTATCCATCTCCTTTCCATGCCCGTTAGAGTTCGATCCTTCGACTCCTAGGTTAACATCCTTTCCTTCCCGTTCATCTTCTATTTCAAGGGTAATCTGCACTCTTCCCCACTCCATACTCGGCGTTGGTTAACTGGAATCCTAACCTTCATTGAACTCTGCACACGCACTGTGCAATTCAATTAGAAGTTTGTCAGTCCATTAAACCTTCAGGAACATTCCACAATATTTATAAGCCAGTTCGAACAAAATAAAAGACATTTTGTTTTAAATAAGTTTCTTGAACTGGAAGTATCATGTATCTCTTCCATTTCTTTGCATTTTGCGGCAAATTCCAAACAGTTCTGGCATTTGTCATTCTTCTGCAATATAATGCACAAATGACTCGAATTTGTCGAGCCTTCGTTTTCTTGACAATTCCTCACCTTTCGTGACAATCGAGTTTAAGAAAGTGTTTCAATTTCACCAATTTTTCTGAGCCCTATTCAGCTCTGTATTTTTCGGGTGTTCGAAACTTCAGTTTTCGGTATTTCGGGACTTTCGGGACCTTGAGTCTCGGGGTTTTGGAGTTTCGGTACTGGATAACTCCTATTTCACTCTCCTTCCCCACCCCCGACTTCCAAAATTCTGATTTAACTTATTCTACGGGTCTACAACACATCTGTTGCCCTCAACCGTAGTGGTATGTGGTGTGTTTCGGAGGATCCTCGTCACCTTCGGTGACGTCATTAGGGTCCCATCACTCTTGCCTTGTCCTCCCACTCGCTGGCACGTGGTGCTCTTCATGTGTCTATGTGGCACATCTCCTGATTGAAGCGTCGGGTGTCGGGGTTTCGTGATCCCCGACGACATGAGTTCCTGTCCTCATGAACTTCGATCCTCGATTTGTCGATGCGCCTTTTACCTTAGCCCCCCCCTGGCTATGCCGAGGTCCATGTGACCGCCTCTCATAAGACCACAGTCTTTTACCCCTATCAGGGTTTTCCCTATCGTGATTTCGACACTCGCGATGTCGGACAACATGCTTTACCGACTCCCGAACCCCGATATGTCGTTTCTCCGATGCACTCGCATGATTGACTATTCAACGGTCCCTCACTCCATCGGCGTTTCGGAGTTCGCAATATCGTGAATCCTAAATGCATAAATTTTTGGGACTTCTTGTCGTGAAAACCCAAAACGGCGTGCCACCTATCCACCTCTCGGATCCTGTGGTCCCCACACGGTTCTTTTGTCCATAGGGATATCACGCTTCAGGATTTCACGATTCCTGTTGTAGTGATGTCGGGATTTCCAACACCCAATTCCCGATATGAAATTCCCACGTAAATCCAATGGTCAGATCTTTCTCACATCAAACAGTCTTTACAGATCCTGAGATTTCCCGAAGGAATCTCGTCCGTTCATCGGGGCTTAGTCACATGCTAATGTCTCGACTGTATGGTCAAGATTTATCATGACGAAAGTCCGAGTTCTTGTCATCGGAACCTCTGACTCCCCGATCCTCGAAACGGGTAGTCTCACAACACGTGGCCATCTCAAATCGGACGGTCCACGACTGTTTCGGGGTTTCCATCATGGCAAGTCTCGATCCCTTGTTACCAGGACTCCCGATATCGCGATTCCCAATTTCCCGAAATGGAAAATCTCACGACACGTGTCCTCCGTCTTTCGGACGGTCTAGATCTATTTCAGGATTTTGCCTTTAATCACTAAGGTTTTAACCTTCAGACACCTCCCGACAGATCCAATGGCTGTCGGGTTTTCCAGTCGAGATCTGACGGCTCAAATGGTTTCTAACTAATTTGGGATTTCGCGTATCCCGATTTACACACTCCTGGGCCATTTCCAAAGGAATTTTAATCCTTACCCACATTTTTCTAGATCCGACGGTCACGAGGGCTTTCCTTCCCTCCTAAATAGATCCTAAGGTTCTAACACCATTGGTGTAGAGACCTGTCTCCCCGTGGCCATAGACCACACCGGCTGCGGTTTCACTGCACCGCTAAACCTCCTGAGCTCGTAAGTGCGGTCAAGAAACTACTTGACACACTGGAACAACCCAAGGTCTGAAATTGGCCATTCCAGGCCCAATTCCCTTCACATTCTCGGTCCAGCGACCACTCCACTAGCCCATCTAGGCTCAGCGTTGAAACCTTGGCTCTGGTACCAATTTGTAGTGTACCTTTTTGCTTACCCAGAGCTTATAACGCACTATGTAACAATCTGTAGAAGCACTTTTACATAATTCGTACGGGCATTTTATAATCACATGCATTCCAGTAAAGATTTACATTTAACTCAGAGTAAAACATATAATTTTACTACTACGATTAAACAATCCATGGCATTTAATAGTAATTCATATACACAACGGAAATCATGATAATTTATGTAGCACAGTCATGCAAAATGTGATAAGAACATAGTTAGATACTTATCTTGTAACAATGGTGAAATCCACCAACCAAGTGCAGGCCTTCCACGAACCTCCCAGCCTTAGACCACACTGCTCATCATCTCAACAGTGGATCACCCCCAAGCTGGGACTGAGCTCCACCCCAAGGCAAGAAATCCTAGGCTAGGCTGAGGTTACAGGGAAAACAACACATAAATATCTGGAAGGATTCTTCCCAAAGATTCCATCTTACGCCCACTACTACCAGACTATCATTCCCCACATGCTTATTCCACCCAGGAGTATACACCTTCACACGCACAGTCCATCGGTGCTAACCTCCCCTTTTGGGTCTCGGCAACAGGTCGGATCAAGAAGTCTCAGAGCCCGTAGATGGTGCTGGGCACTCTCTGGAAGAAACCCCTTCCCAGCAAACTATTTCACCTGGAAAGAGTTGCTCACAGGCTTGACAACCTGCCTCTTCCAACCACAGTCGCCTCCCTCACCAGAAGAGAGGTCATACACAAGCTCAGCACAAGCTTACTCTGGCCAGTATGCCACACGCAGTCCAGCACTGCGTGGCCGCAACAGCCAATTGGGAAAAACAGACACGCGCTTCCCAAACAGGTTCAGCAATCACGGGATAGTCTCACGGTTTTGGTTTCGGGATTGTATGAGGGGTGCACAGATCCCACGCGCAAGCTCCAACTGCGTAGACTGAGGATGTACCAGCTATCTCCCAAATCAACACAGGCTTTTACCACCTTCAGGGTTGTACTAGGGTATTCTTGCAGAGGTCCGACGGGTTCACACTCAGACGGTCGGGTAGAATGGAGAAGATCCACCTCACATGGTTCATCTTGGCTATTATATTTGCATGCACCAGGTTTGACACTTGTCACCCTGGGAAATGCATGTGTTCCCATAGAATGCATCCCTTTTGCACGTTTTTCCCTTGCCAGGAACTTAGGATAAAAATAAAATACACATGTCTTTTGGGAAATAATATTAAAATATTATACCCAGGCTTAAGCCCCCTAGGCTTAGCCCCTAGGATCAACACTTAGCCCCTTTTTCCCACCTTCCATTCCCTAATCCCTTTCCCACTCTGTGGACGCTCAGTCCCCCTTCACTCATTCATCATGATCGGTCTGCACCTGGCGGTGTTTATATTTTATTAATCATTCTGCATACATACAAGTACATTAGCAGGCNACACATGTCTTTTGGGAAATAATATTAAAATATTGTTCCCAGGCTTAAGCCCCCTAGGCTTAGCCCCTAGGTTAAACACTTAGCCCCTTTTTCCCTTGCCCACTCTGTGGACACTTAGTCCCCCTTCACTCATTCATCGTGGTCGGTCTGCACCTGGTGGTGTTTATATTTTATTAATCATTCTGCATACATACAAGTGCATCAACAGACTCCTGGCCTTCAACACTTAGGCTCCCTAGCCTAACAAACACATAAGTCTACCATCTCATACAAAACTTGGCTCACCAGCCTATAGAACATGTTTACAATTCATTTCATATATCCCGATTTTCAACGGGGCTCGGCCTTGGGGACACTACACCATCCCTGAGAGGAGAACATTTGAATCTGAAGGAGCCTACCATTTTTGACCTTAGAGCAGAATCTCTCAGGCCATATAACTCTCTAGTCACTGACTTATCAATGCCCATCATGGTACAAGTTGTCCCCCCAAGGATAACTCATCACGAGTGCCATATAGTTTTACAAGCAGCGATCGAAGAAAATGATACTACTTCGTCAGGGAGTCCTCACACTCCCTCTACGATTGCCACTACAAGGGGTGTTCTGCCTCCCAACCCACCTTCATCGGTCTCGACCACCATGGTCTCAACTGCCTCTAATTTAGGCAGTGATCTAATTCCATCTATGGCGGCGATCACTGCTCCGTTCACCCAGAGTGCGACAGACCCTCCATTCTCATACGAGATGCTTGGATTTGATACGAACTATGTCTTGTCCTACTCCACCCTACAGACCATGGGTCTGGGGGAAGGGATCTCTAACGCTCCTCTGCAAGGTTCCATGGGGGGCACCTTATCCCCCTATAACGCTTTCCCTTGTTGTGGGGGTCATATACCTCCATCATCCCCCTCGTTGGGTGATGATCCTCAGCAGCCTGCCTGGCCGAACATGAACTACATCTTGTTCAGAGAAGGTATTCAAGTACTTTCTTCTAACACCACGCTAGTGGGTTCTTTGTCATTCTCTTTGTTTGGTGTGTTTGGTAACAACACATTCTCGTCAGCTACCATATCAACTGGGGGAAACCCTAGTTTTGGATCAGAAAATGTTGTGCAAGGTACTATTCCTACACAGGGGGCAACCACCTCTCAAGGAACCTGGAATTCATGGCAGGGATCAATCCCCTCTTCAGGGATGTCAACTGAGGGCAACCCCTTCCATGGCCAATGGAACCCTGGGCAAGGCTCAATACCTATGCTCGTTGGATCGGCTAGGGGAAACCCTTTCTAGAACCTTTGTAATGTAACGTCGGGAGAAATACCTTAATAGCCCTCAATGTCCAACTATGGGATTCAGCCGATGACGTCTCAACAAGCACAATATCCGTACACTAGCCATGGCTATGGTTTTTATCAGAACCCTGATCAACAACCTAACTTTTTCTGGCAACCTGGTGCCAGCCAAATTCCAGGCTCCTTTCCTCCTGTACATACTCAACAGCTCAAGCTACCTTTTCTGGCAACCTTGCATTTTCCAGACTTGTCAAGATTATTGAATGACCCAATCTGTCACGATTTGCGTTGGCCTCCTATGCCGACCAAGTTGCCTTCGGAAATTNAGACAATCATGTGACCACCTTTCACCTATGGTGCTCGTCCAACTCGTTGAGAGACGACTCCGTCCATTTGTGTATTTTTCAACACACTCTTATCGAGAGTGCCACGAAATGGTACATTGAGCTCGATCTCTCAATATACTCTACTTTTGGCAAATTGGCAATGCTTTTTCTAAACCATTTTCAATTACCTGTGAGATTTGATGTCGGCACTGAACTGCTGGCCAAATTTGAGCAAACAAAGGTTGATCATATATCAAATCACATACGGGAATGGCGACGTCGAAAGAGTTTGATAAAGTTATCAGTCCCACCGGCTTTCCTACTGGAGTGGTTCATTAAGTCTTTGGTACCTCATTTATCCAAAGACGTTGCAACGTCGGGATTGTTTTCCGATGAAGAGGCGATACTGAGAGCTCAACAACTTGAACTAATATACTCTTAGTCTGGTTTAATTTACAAAGTTTTTCCATATGCGCCATAGTCTATCCTTGACAGGACCATACATAAGTGTGGATCACATACTGATGGTATATGTGGTTCAACACAAGCGAAGCCCACTAATCAATTTTCAAATCAATTTCAACAATTATCAATACAACAGACAACGGCCAGACAAACCACTGGTTTGGTTGCTCCCTCTACTCAAACGTCAAATGTACACAGTGTGCAATTGACAAACCCGAAGACCAACCAACCGGCTGACAGAAATAAGAAACAACGAAAGAAGGGTAAGGGGGATAAGAAACCCACCAATAATGCAGGAGGGGGGAATACATAGAAAATAAAGTCGAAGTATCTATGTAACATTTTCACGGAAGACCATCCGACTCACCTGTGCCCTCGACTCGCGGAGGCCCAAAAGTTACCAGCGCAACAACAACCTGTTGTGTTAATGAACCCATTTCCACATGGGAAAAATTTAACTCAAGCCTCTACGAACGTGGATGGGGGCAGTCAGGGACCCCCTTCATCATCTAGTAATCCCTCCACCTCGAATGTTTATATGTTGAAAGGTGATGCCCATATAGAGACTAGGACACACGATTACATAATTCCAAGAACTTCTGATAAGGGTAAAGAAGATGAAAACCCATATGTTCCTC
This sequence comes from Picea sitchensis, assembly GCA_010110895.2. Taxonomy (NCBI): domain Eukaryota; kingdom Viridiplantae; phylum Streptophyta; class Pinopsida; order Pinales; family Pinaceae; genus Picea; species Picea sitchensis. The sequence continues at coordinate 6,582 of SNQJ01S0159062.1, read as the reverse complement.
TCCAGATCGAGAATAAGTTGGGAAAAACAATGACATGCATCCCAAAAGGGGAGTTCAAGAAATCTTCCCACAATCCAAACGTGAGGGCCACCCAGAACTACTCTGTGGTGGAAGATTTGTCACAAAACCCTTGCGCAATGTCTGCTTTGGAGGTCCTCCAGAGCTTCCCTTCGAAGAGAAAGGATCTATTAGCTTCCTTAGGATCTGCTGAGACTTGTAATCCTGGAACAAACATACTTGATATGACGAACTTGAAACCTCGCCTCCTATACCACATCGTGTTTCAGATAGTAGTGGCTTACACCACAAAATATTTTACTCGGAACATTTTATGGATGGTGGTTGATGAGGGTGCCTCGAAATGCCTGATGTCATTGGCGTGTTGGAAGGCCATTCACCAACCCGTTTTGTCCCTGTCACCTAATATTCTCGCCGCTTTCGATTGTCATTCGTTCAAACCACATGGAATAATTCCTTCTTTTTTCATGCAGCTAGGAGGAAAGACCGTGTGCGTCGAATTTGAAGTGATTAATGTGCCTCTCAACTACAATATCTTGTTATGAAGGATTTGGACCTATTATATCCATGCAATGGTTGCCACATTTTTCCAGGTCTTGTTGTTTCCACATGAGGGTCGGATCATGTCCATTGATCATTTGTCTTTCTCCCGTCCTAACCCTTCATCGGGGGAATCCACAGTCTCGATGATTGATAATCCACAGCCCGACGTTTTCAATATTGGGGTTGGTTTTTTCCCGGCTTTGATGGGAAATTTTGATTACCCGCCTCCGTCTGATGATGTCAAGTTGATATCGGTTGTCCCCAACCATCATAAGGCTGCAATTTTTCAAGTGTCATCATTCCATACGAATTACTTTAACGATCTGTGGACTCTTCCTTCCCCATCAGTCACGGTGGAAGGGATAGGGAATCATGGCATGCCCATGCCTTTGTCTGCGATAGACGTTGCGTACTCTATAGTCCAACAAGCTTCCATCGACCCCAATCCGACTCCCGCAAAAGAGTAAGATCCAGTTTTTGAGCCTACCTAGGCTCAAGGTTCGTTCGCCACTACTGATTCCTTAGACTTGGTCTTGCCCTCTGACGAGGCGATTATAGAGGCATTGACTAGTCCAAACAAACCCTGGAATGATCTCCATCACAAATCTTATTTTCTCCCATAGTTAGGAAGAATCGAGGCTGGTGAATTCGTGTTGATTATGACTAGAGATAGGTCTTGTCCTATCAATCCTTTGTCTACGCACACAGTTTACGCCGAAGGTAATATGGAAACCATCGGTAAAATGATACCTATCGATATCTACAGAACCCCCTGCATCATGGAGAATGTCTTCGTCAGAGCAGATTGCTCCACAGAGGAGATTCAAATCTATACTGATTTATTTAAAGAATTCTACGATGTTTTTTTCTGGTCTTACGAAGAAATGTCAGGCATCGATCCAAGAATCGTCGAACATGAAATAACGACTTACCCTGATGCCAAGTCGGTCTGGAAGAAGCTTTGTTCAGTTAATCCTCATAAAGCAGCAACTATTAAGGATGAAGTAGAGAAACTACTCAAGTTTGGTTTCATCTACCCCGTCCAATTGACTCAATGGGTGTCAAATCCCGTTCCGGTCAACAAAAAGCAGGGAACAATTCCCGTATGCACAGACTTTCGTGATTTGAATAAGGCCTATCCAAAGGATAATTTCCCCACCCCATTAATTGACTAGATCATTGATGAATGTGCAGGCTGTGAGGTCTTTTATTTCTTGGATGGTTTTTTGGGATACAATCAAATACAGATTAAGCCTGAAGACCAGCATAAAAAAACTTTTATATATCCATGGGGTACATTTGCTTATTGGAAGATGCCTTTTGGCCTGAAGAAAGTTGGAGCCACCTTTCAATGGGCCATGTCTTTCTCTTTCCATGATCTCAAACATATATTTGAGGCCTATCTCGATGATTTAGCATCACGATCTCATAAGAGAGCTAATCATCCCACACACCTCTGACTTATCTTTGAGTGATGTCACTGCTATCAGATTCTCTTAAATCCTAAAAAATGCAGTTTTTGTACGATGTCGGGTCGTATTTTAGGTTTTATAGTTTCGTCAACAGGGATCATGGTCGATCATCTAAAGTTTTAGGTGATAGTTCAATTGCCTCCCCCATGCACAGTCCCTCAGCTTCAGAGTTTACAGGGAAAAGCCAATTTTCTTCGACGTTTTATCGCAAACTATGTCGAGATCACTAAAGGGTTTATGTGTTTAGTGAAGAAGGACATCCCTTTCCATTGGGATGAAGCCTCTCAATGCTCATTCAAAGAATTGAAACGTGCCCTCATGTCTTCCCCTCTACTTCGACCACCCAATTATAATAAAGATTTCTTATTGTATTTGGTCGCGGTAGAGTCGACCATCGGTATGGTATTGGTTCAAGAAGATTATCTACTTGAAGAAAATGTGATTTATTACCTGATTCGAGGCCTGGTTGGACCAAAACTCAACTACTCCCACATTGAGAAGCTTGTGTTGGTAGCAGTACATGATGTACAACAGTTTCGTCATTATATCATGTTCTGCAAGACCATCGTCATTGTCGTTGTGAATTTTTTTCAATACGTGTTGACACGACGTGTAATCGATGGAAAGATCCGTAGATGGATTATTATCCTCTAGGAATTTGACTTGGATTTCATCTCTGCGAAATCTAAGAAGTCATTGGTCTTTGCAAAACTTATCTCATAACTTCTGGTTGAGTCAGGTGATGTTATGCCCGAAGAATCATCGATTAAAGGAGATATTTTTCTGATTTCATCTTCGAACCCCTGGTATGAAGATATACTAGTCTGTATATAGACTTTGAAGTGCCCCGCCTCTGCTTCTCATGATTAGTGCTAATGTATACTCCATCAGGAAAAAAACTGCCTCATACTCGAGGACACTTTGTATCGTCAAGGTGTAGATTGCATCCTTCATCGGTGTCTCACTCATGAAGAAGCAAAGCTCATTCTTAACGACTACCACATTGGATCATGTGGTGGTCATTTGTCTGGGTTGGAAACAACCCAAAATATTCTACGATCCAGTTACTTTTGGCCAACGTTAATCAAGGATTGCGTTGAATCGGTCAAGAAATGTCACCCATGTGAGATCTTCTCTCGGAAGATGAGGGCACACCCTGCTCCTATGTTTCCTATTATTATAGTTGTCCCCTTCAATAAGTTGGGGATTGATTATACTACCTGCCACCCCCCTTCAACCAAGGGGCATCGTTATATCATCTTAGCAGTAGATTACTTCACTAAGTTGGTCGAAGCTATGCCAACGTTCAAATATGATGGCGAGACAAAAACTCTCATTTTGTTAAATCAGATAATAGCAAGGTTCGACATCCTGAGGGAGATTATCACTGACCATGGAAGTCACTTTCAAAAAAAAATGATGTCTAATTTAACATAAAATCTTGGGTTGAGGCAAGAGCATTCATCACCCTACTACCCACAAGCAAATGGTCAGGTGGAAGCTATGAATAAGTCCCTCACGACTATTCTGCAACGAACGATCAATTCGGCCAAGTCAAATTGGCATTTGATGTTGTACTCAGCATTGTGGGCCTACCGAATGTCTATAAATACTGCAACTGGTTTCTCACATTTTCAACTCATTTACGGGCTAGAAGTAGTCTTGCCAATAGACTGTCAGATCCCATCTCTAAATTTGGCAGTACAGTTATTATCAGACACTTCACCACTTGAGGAATGCTTATTATATCTTGAGCAGCTCGATGAGAAATGTCGTGACACAGCCTTGGCTAACGAGGCTCACAAGAAAAAAGTCAAGTGTTAATATGATTAGTCTGTTCTTCCTCGGTTTTTTTCTAAAGGCGACCTTGTCCTAGTCTATGACCAAGATAAGGATCCCCTGGGGGCAGGCAAGTTCAAACCCATGTGGTTCGGACCTTTCATCGTGAAGGAAGTATTAAAGAAGGGTTCTTATCATTTGGTTTACATAGAAAATAAATCTTTGGTGGAGCCTAGAAATGGGCTCTACCTCAAGAAGTATTACTCGAAGTTGGGTCGCCTTGGGTGACTTCTTGTACATATGCATAGTTCTTATACAATTTAGTTTTTGTCTTTTTTTTTTATGGACGTGTATTTTTTGATGTCATATTTTTCACTATGGCATATGTCAAGTGAATCAAAGGTGTTCGTTGGGTTTGCAGATGGTGCTAGCCGACACACTTAGAGGCTTGCTTCCGGATCTTGGGTGATCTTCACACCTCAAGTCCAGTTACTATCTTCTGGAGGTATATGTTTAGGTGATGCCACAAAAAATGTTGTCTAATATAGTGCATTGATAGAGTTGCTTCACGATGCTTTGTCACATGGTATCTCTCATCTCCAGGTCTATTTAGATGCACAGTTGGTTGTGTCCCAGTTAAATGGGGTTTATCATGTTTATGATCCTACTTTACACCGACGATTCCTTAGGGTACGTCTCTTAGAACGAAGCTTTGATTACATTATGTATATCCATGTTCCTAGGAGATTGGATCAAATCATAGATACTCTAGCTAATCATGTATTAAATTGGCATATTACACACATGTAAGAAAAAGAACACACATACACATGTAAACACATTTGTAAATAATGTAACCCATAAGACATAAAATATGTAAATACACACACACACACACACACACACACACACACATATATATATATATATCAAAATTATCAGAGTACATAGGTTGGCGCAAGTGCCTAAAAAATATGTCCAGTATACATCGCGGGGCTTATGCCCTGAAAAATATACAAAAAGTTCTTTCGAAACATAAGTGGTCCATCCTAAACTAAGGGTGGGGCTTGTTGGCCCTGCCATAGTGAACCACGACGTTTTCCAAACGCCGGAAGAGTTGGACCCAAGTCCGGGGCACCCCAACTACGTAAGGTTGCATCGATGGTGGGAGATCCTCGATCTCTTCCATAGGGACTGCACGAGTGAGTGCAGTGAGGTTTCACTCGACCCATCTCAAAACTCTCTTAGCCTCTCCGGCTAGAGGTCCCCCTATTATTGTTGTTGTTGTTGGTCTGATGACTACAACTGGTATTGCCTCTGGTCGAGGATGTCGCCTATTCCTTGAGAAGTATGTTGGATGCACTGGTCCCACATATGTACATAAATAGATACATAGTTGCAAGATACTCTGATTCCCATAAAAATGATATATATAAAAAGAAACAAAAATTAAATAACATTAAAAACAAATGTAGCTATCTCTCCTCGCTCTTCTCCGGGAGGTATGGGCATGTCCGGGTCCTTGGAAAAGTTGATCCCGACGTAGGGGTAGTCCTCTATCAGAGGAATCTGTCGTGCCCACCAGTCAAAAAAGGTATCGTCGAAGGCCTCTATGGTCCTTCCTGTAAAACTCTAACCTTTTAAAATATCTATTGCAAACAGATATTCAGAAAAAGAACATAAAAGATACAATGGAAAATACAAACATTACATAGAGATTTTTCCCCTTGAAACCCAGATTGGGAAAACTAGCATATTCTATATCCATTCATTGTGTTACAATGTTTACAATAAAAAATACATATAGGATCCAACGGCATCCAAAACCCTAACCCAATGACCTGGATTAGTCCAAAACCCTAATTCCTTAACCGGAAATAGAAAACCATCGGCAAAGAAACCATGTGCCGAAAAACCACCTAAATATAATGCGGTCCCAATCCAAAAAAAAATTGGGGGGCAGCGACCCCCCCTCTTACCCCCCTGCACGCCCAACACATACACTCTGACACTACTACACATGCAAAGAATATAACACATACCCAACACTTCCTCTCCCTTGTCGCAGAAACAATGTTGCCCATATACACACTGTCGGGAGTGAGGCCTCATGCCCTCACACTGTCTCTCATGGACTGAGACTAGGTACTCTCAAAGAAGAAGAATGAGCACAAATGGTCCCAAATCCAAATTTATTGTTGTTACGCCCATGACACTCGGTGAGTTGTCTCTTCATGCAGTCTAGCATGGTCGTGCTCCAGTCGAATATCCATGCATTCAAGCACTGCACTACACAATGCATATGCGCCCAGGAGACCTGATGTAAGGTCACAGATCCAGTGATCCACCCAATAAGTATAACTATCACTTTCAGTGATAGGTTCACTACTACATATGGGCGGATTATTCCATGAAAATTTTCCACACTCCCACTAGTTTCATCATTTTTTTAAAGAGGGTGGGATTTTCGTGGATATTTCCACGCACATTCGTCGCAATATCGACGAAAATATTAATTTAACCTAGTCGGGATTTTCATTGGTCGATGATAACGGCTAGTTGACTATTTTATCTATATATACATGGTTTTAAGAGACTTTGAGACACAATTACTATAGTTGTGACACTGTTCTTGGCTTTTGTTTGAGCTTTTTATTTTTTCCGTCACCCACCGGTTGAACAAATCCAATTCTCGATCTACATAGCTCGGATTTTGAACTTGCAAGGTTAGTATGTTATTTTTTATTGATGTACTCATTTAACTTGTAAT
>SNQJ01S0159061.1:0-14506 GCA_010110895.2 Picea sitchensis | reverse complement strand
TCCAACACTATAGTGGAATCCTGAAGAGATAGTGCAATTACAACGATTTGATAATAAGTTTATGTGGGTAGTATATTTCTGGTTAGACAACATTGTTGCATGATTTATCACGGAATTTGTAGTAGATACAACAAACTCTTACAGTGCGGAAAAACAAAAGTTCTTGAAGGGACCTCGAGGTAGGTATATCATATCATTATATACTTATATTAAGATATTACTATATAACAAAGGTGTAATGGCAATGGATTCAGACAACTAAACTTCCCTGCATGCATGGGGGAAGGGGGGAAGCAGTGACGAGAGAAGGAGAAATGGAATAAGGAAGGGATAAAGGAAACAAGGAGGAGGCCTTGGACCTAATTATGATGGATGAATACCAGATCAATATGATCATGGAAACAACTGGAAAAATGTGCAGTGGAGTACCCTACCAATATAAGGTGAACACCAAGAAGAGAGTTGTAGCCATGAGGGAAGTCTTGGAAAGTGATGAAGAAGAGGTAGAGGATCTTCGGGCTATGGAGAAGATTGAGTAAATCCTGCGCGTGACATATGAGAGGAAGATGAGAGGTCCAAGAGAGATAATAGAAGACATCACTCCTATCCATATTAGTTTCAGTGTGGAACCCATAAACCAATGTGAGACTAATACACCAAGAAGAACACCACCATTTAGACAACCAAATTTCGAGAGAAGAAAGACATCAGGAAGTACATCTACACAAGGAACAATGTAACACACACATGGTGGGGCATCAAAATTTTGTTCTTCTAAAGAAAATCAAAACCCCCATTCAGGGTTTCTATTCCATTATACTCTTACATAGATTTATAGCCACGGTCTCCATGCTCTGAACTGAGCTTAGAGCTGGTAGATATCATTTCCCAGTTCTTCAGGTTCTTCCATCCCTCTATACTTGAATATGATCGCGGGCTATGAACGGGCTCCAATACAACAAGCATCAAGACAACCACTGCGCGAACCCTCCAGAGTGGAAAATATCTTAAGTTCACAATTCGACGTCGCATGTCCTCAGGGATTTCGATGACCCTGATTCACTTCGGGACTTTGGAGTTTGGGAATTTCGGACACTCCAATGCATTTTTCCTCTAAAGTAATCTATACCCGGAGTTACATATTTAACACCACTCATCCCTTCGTGATCGACAACTATGATCCACTTTGGGACTTCGGCATTCGAGAGTTTCAAACAGTCCAATGCATTTTTCCTCCGAAGTACTCTGTACCCAGAGTTACAGATTGAGCACCAGGCATCCCTTCATGATCGAAAACTGGGATTCACTTTAGGACTTCACTCCTCGCGTTCTTCTAGAGTGTTCTTCTCCAGAGTCAACGATATTTTTCCACGTTCCTTCCTATTCCAACAACTAGGATTCTACTCCAGCACTTCGACACTTCAAGGATTTTCAAAGCACCTTGAATCCTTCGGTGTCTTGAAGTCCCAGACTCTTAGAATCCTAGATATTTCACCCAACCACATGGGCAAGGTATGCATGTGCCGAAGGTTGAAATGTAGTTGGGATAGGGGTGACACATTCCCTCATCTAAAATAACATGCATCATGTTCAAAAGGGGCTATAGGGTATGGGATGCATCTAAATCCAAGTGGCTCGTGGCTCGTCAAACTTAAATCCACATCACCATGGATGGTGTCACTGCACCTCGTCGCTACAGTCTGATCGTATTTCAAACTCCCTTAGATTTTCACAATCGAAATCTAACCAACGTCGATTCATTCACATATCGACGGTTCATAGTGAATGCAGGGCCCCTACGTGCTCACTCTTTATCAGAGAACTCAATCTCTGCAATCTGAAATTTTTTTGCCCGACTCGGTCTAATCATAGTCATTGATCCTCCACCCCGATGAGATAAATGGCTTTGGTGAATTTGTGGGTCGTGAACTAGCACATCCACTAATTTCACCTTCGCGCTCTGCAATGATTCCCCACCATCGATATTCATTCACAAATCGATGGTTCACAATGATTGTGGGGCCCAATCTCCACAATATATGAAGTGCTCGCCCGATCCTGTCTAATCATGGTCATTGATATTCCATTCCCAACAAGATCAACGGTGTTGGTAGATTGCGGTTTGTGAACTATCATGTCCGCTAATTTCACCTTCACTCTCTACAATGATTCCCAACCATCAATCTAATCGAGCGACTGGTGTTTGATTCATTAACTCCAGTGAGTCTTTGAGTCGATATGACGATTGAGAAAGGGTTTCCTCCCAATGAACGGTTTGCATTCATTTCCTCTGTCAAGTTCTTGATTCATCTACGACTCTTGTTACTCAGGGAATTTGACTAATTTTGACTAACCTGAAGTTTGACTTCCCAGGGCGTCAAGCTCCCAAAACTCCAAAACCATTATGAGCTAGCTCCTTTTAGTCTTAGCGCATGGATTCTAGACCCAGGTCACATGGACCTTCAGATGACTCTTGGGTTATGAGCTCTACTCTTAGCCTGGTTTTGGTTAAGGTCATGTGTGTGAGTTCAAGGTCTATCAGGCTACTAGTCTGAAGGAAATGCCTTCCTAACTTGCATAACTTTAAGTTATGAAATAAGGCAAGGTAAAATTGCAAGGTTACTGAGACAGTAGTAGTGCCAAGAGGCTTTCTCCGACTCCGGAGCTGTGAGGTAGCTCCCTAGGGAAAACACCTTCGAGAGTTAAATTGGAGCATACGGTAAAAGCAAAATCATAATTCCTCAAGGAAGTCAACGTATACACATAAATTAACCATTTCAATGCAGAAAACATTTATAGATATGTAAATACATGCATGCAACCATTACATCCCAATTAAATGCATAGAGTATGAAAACCCTTATCATAACTAGATAATGTGAAGTGACTGCTGGAAGGGGTGCCCATCTCCACCCAACCACAGGCTCAGTCACTCCTAGCGTATTTACCACTAGCAACCCCCGAGCTAGACCACGATGCTTTTAGATCGAATATCTTCTTCTAACACAAAAATAGATAGGGATGGAGGTTACTCTCCTTCTCTTGAATCAGTGTCTATTTCCCAAGATCAAAACACACCCTTTTTCACAATTCTTCCTCGAATCTGAGAGCTCAGTTTTTCATCTCTGCACTCCCTGTAGATTTTCCTCTTTGACCCCCACACCTTCCTTTCTTTCCTCTTCTAGCAATATTGTGTGTGGCCCAAATTCATAGTCTGTCGTCAGGTCTGGAAGCCTTACATATGGGTGGTCTTCCCCATCCCCTCATTAACTCTTGAGGAGGTCTTCCACCTACCAGCCTGACTGTAATTCATCTTGGGTCAGAGTGTTGTTTTGATCCTGAGCAATTAAATTCAGCAAAGCACTGGTTTTGTGGAGGTTAACACAACCATTCCTAGTCCCCTCCACCATCTCTTTCATAGAATTCATGGTCTATTTTAACACATCCCCTTTCTAGCAGTCATGCAACACTTATCCATTATCTATTAAAATGACATAATTTACATTCATATACCTTTTATACAAAGGTCCATCAAATCAAACATTCACACATTTGAGTTTTCCATAGTCTCTTGGACAATATAGTTATATTCACAAACTAGGGGAAAAAGGGTGTTACAATTCCCTCCCCCTTAAAGTAACATCATCCTCGATGTTCTATCTCTCAACATGTTATGTATATATAGAAGTAAACAAAATTGGATATTCATGTCTCTTGGCATCCTCCATTTCCAACGTAGCCTCATCTGGGCCAAAGTGTTTCCACTGCACCTTGACCTTTGCAATGGTTCATTTCTTGAGTGATCTTTCCTTCATGTCTAGTATGCATTGAAGTTCTGGCAGGAATTCTTTGTCTGAATCCACCTGGATCACAGACCAGTCAATTATATGATTAGAATCATGTACATATTTCTTCAATAGTGAAACATGGAAAACATTATGTTCCTTTACTGTAGGAGGGAGCGTTATCCTATAGGCTATAGGTCCCACTCTATCTAAGACTTCAAAGGGTCCACAATACCTACGTGCCATATTGTCACAAGCTCCCATTCTCAGGGAACTCTTCATGGGTCTAACTATGAGATAGACATGGTATCTTGTCTTGAACACTCTATGGGTTCTCTTTCGATCGGTGTAACTCTTTTGTCTATCCTGAGAAATTTTCATATTTTGTTTTATCTGAATCATTTTTTTCTCCATTTCTTTCAGCATGTCTGGTTTGATTTTAATTCTATCCACTGGATTACTCTAGCTGATGGGAATTTTTCATTGTCTACCATAGAGGGCTTCAAAAGGGATCATCTTTAGTGACTCTTGATAACCGTTGTTGTAGGCAAATTCTACCAATGGAATGTAGTCTTCCCACTTCTTAGGCTAATGCATTACATGCATCCTTAACATGTCTTCCAATATTTGGTTTACTCTTTCTATCTGTCCATCAGTTTGGGGATGATAGGTTGTTCTAAACAACAATTTAGTCTCAAGACCAACCATCAAGGATTTCCAAAATCTTGAAGTGAATTTTGTGTCTCTATCGGATACAATTTCTCTAGGCATGCCATGCAATCTGAATATGTCCTTCATGAAGATAGTGGAAATATCTATTGTTTTTCAAGTTGACTTGACAGGAACGAAGTGAGAAGACTTGCTTAATTTCTCCACCACTACCATGATGGCATCATTTTTCTTTGTCGATTTTGGTAATCTGGTGATGAAATCCATGGAAATGGTTTCCCATTTCCATTCTAGAATTGGAAGAGATTGTAACAATCCTGTTGGGTGTGGATGTTCTTCCTTAACTTGATGGCATTCTAGGAACTTATATATATTTTCGACTATGTCCCTTTTTAGTCCAAACCAATAGAATTATTTCCTAGTGGTCATGATCATTTTCTGATATCTTGGGTGACCAGTATATGGTCTCTTGTATGGTTCGTCCATTATGAGCCTTTTCAAGTAGTCACATCTTGGAATATACAATATGTTTCTATAGGTCAGTGGGCCTTCATCGAGCATATGATAGCCTTCATACTTTATCCAATAAGCTCTTGCCTTAGGTATGAGGTCACGGTCTTGAAGAATGCATCTATTTCCTGTGCATTCTTGATTCTTTCCCTGACATTCGTTTCATAGGTGTTTACCGCTGCCAGGTGAATCATTTTCACACTTCCGCTAAGGGCATCTGACACCCTATTTTCCTTCCCTTTGATGTGTTTGATTTTGAAATTGAACTCACTAAGGGGACCCTTCCACCTATATTTTCTAGCATTGATTTTTGGTTGATCAAACAGGTGCCTCAACCCATAGTGGTATGTCATAAGTACAAATCTCCTACCCAGGAGGTAATGCCTCCACATTTTTAAAGCATGCACTATGGCATCCAACTCTATATCATGGGTCACATAATTGATTTCATGCTAATTCAATTTCTTGGATTTGTAGAAAATTACATGTCCTTCTTGCATAAGGACTCCTCTGAGCCCTTCCCTGTAGGAAAATGTACACATGAGGAAGTCATTCTCAGGGTATGCAATCTTCAACATCAGTGCATGGTTCAGAAGGTATTTTAGTTCCTGAAATCTTTCTTCACATTCTGAAGTCCAAGTGATTTTAACCCCTTTTTTTCAGGAGGGCAGTGATTGGACAACCAATCTTGGAAAATCCTTTTATGAACCTTTTATAATATTTTGCTAAGCCCATAAAGTATCTAATATCAGATACATCCTTTGGGGTAGGCCATTCCATAATAGATCTGATCTTGTCAGGGTCTACTACCACCCATTCTTCAGAAATAACATGGCCCAAGTAATGTACTTGCTTCTGGAAAAATTCACACTTGCTAAACTTAGCATAGATCCGATGCTCTCTTAGTACTTGAATTACAAGTCTAATATGTTCCTCATGCTCCTCTTTGTTCTTGGAGTAGATTAAGATATCATCAAATAAAACCAATACAAATCTGTCTAGGAATTTGTTGAGTACATTTTTCATCAAGCACATGAAAGTGGCGGGGCATTGGTTAATCCAAATGGCACCACCACAAATTCATAGTGACCATACCTTGTCCTAAAGGTATTTTTGTGGATATATTCATCCTTGATTCATACTTGATGGTATCCAAAAATCAAGTCAATATTTGATAAAATGGAAGCACCCCCTAATTGGTCGAACAAGTCATCGAATCTTGGTAAGGGGTACTTGTTCTTTATGGTTGTCTTATTGAGTTGTCTATAATTTATGCACAGTCGGAGCATGCCATCTTTCTTTTTCTCAAACAAGGCTAGTGTTCCCCATGGAGACACGTTGGGCCAAATGTAGCCTTTGTCCATCATTTCTTTTAGTTGTAGCTTGAGGTCAACTAGCTCGGGTGTACTCATCCTATAGGGTGTCCTATACATGGGCATTGCTCTTGGTGCAAGTTCTATCAATAAGTCAATGTCTCTTCTCAAAGGTAGACCTGGTACCTCTTCCGGAAACACATCTATGTACTCTCTTAATATGGGGTGGTCCTCTAGGTTCGGTTTTTCATCCTCAATAGATTCCAACACCTGTATTGCATATAGAGGACATCCCTTTTTGCAATAGTTTTTCATTTGAAGGGTTGATATTTGTCTCACTGAGACAGGATTTTGAATCCCTTGGAGAGTCATCTTTATCCCTTCTTCATTTACACATTCTAACGTTTTGTGGTAATATTCCAAATTAGTTTTATAAGAAACCAATCAACAAGTCATAAGATCCTAGGGGAAGTATGTTAAGGGTCACTCGGGTGGGCGATCCATACATTATGAATTGGCAAGCTGGTATGACCTTTGGTACTTTTATTTTGGTTCCAGTGGCTAGTTGTACCAACCATGGCTTAACATGTCTAATTGGCTTCAGTTTACACTTATCAATAGTCTGAGGGGCCACATAACTCAAATTAGAACTAGGGTTAATTAAAATAGAAACTAGACAGTTGGCGATCATACCTTCTATCTCCACCACTGAAGCTTGGTGGTCGGCTTGTTTATTATCCAAAGCCACATAAATCCACAACATGATCCTAGCCACATAATTAAATGTGGTAGATTCTTGGATTTTATAGAATATCCTACTGTTTTGTTGTCTGTGTGGGAAATCCCTCGGCATATGTTCTTCTCCACAACCCCAACATTTCAAGGGTTCTTTCTTTGGGTTATCAGTCTTTCCTAGGGTTGATCCAAAAGATTTATTTCCACTCTGAGAGGGGAAATTCTATTGATACACACTTCGGGTAGGAAGGCTCATCCTTGAATCCTTCCTATAGTTCTTAAATCTTTAGGATTTAAACCCCTTCTTCTTGAACCCGGAACTACTCTTCCTCTTCTAGTCCTCACGAGGTTCTTTCTGACACTCGAACTGTTCATAACAATACCTCGCCTTACAGATAGTGTCTTCTAAGGTCTTTGGCTCGTTAAACTCAATCTTGTTCTGATAAGTCTAAGGTAACCCACTGATAAATCATTGGAATTTTACCGTTTCATCTTTTATGTAGGGTACATACCTCAACAACTCAAGGAATTTATTGATGTATTCCTCTATGATGAGTTGTCCCAGCTTGAGTTCATAGAACTCCTTAGTCTTCCCGTCGAATTATTTCTATGACAGATACTTATTCTTGAAGTTTTTCTCAAATTGTTTCCATGATAAGTTCTTTTCATGGATTCCTTTCATATTCTTAAGATCTTCCCACCAAATGGAAGCCTTTCCATTCAGGTTGAAGATGGTTATTCAAGCCTTAAAGTTTTCAAAATAGTCATGAACTCTGAAGTACTTATTTAAACAAAGCAGCCAAGCTTCTGGCTCTTCCCCTTTCTCAATCTCTCCATTGAAAGAGGGTGGTTTGGCTTTCCTGAAATCTTCAGGGTCATGAATTTTGGAATGCTTTCGCTTATTTCCTTTCTTCTAAGAATGTGAGTTAGTTTTGCTACTGGAATATCCCTCAAAGTTGCCCGTTCCCTTTCTAGAGGAATCTCCCGATGAGCATCCACTACCTCCTGGTTGGGCCTTCCTTGAGTTACTTATCCCTATGTGGCCACTTATGGGACCACATTTTCGTATTTTAGGTGGACTTTGAATTCTCTCTGTATCTCATCGGTCCACATGGTTGGTTGCAGGTCCATGTTATAGTTGCCTCTGTATATCAGATAATATCTACAGCAAGAATGGATTGATTTCTATTTTTTTTCTTTCTCCTTTATCAATCTCTCGTTGCCAGCCTTGCAACTCTGTAATTCATCCATAAGGCTCCTTACGGTTTCAACTAGATTCGAAGGGATATCCATCGCTCTCCTCTCTTCAGACTCTTCGTCTCTATTGTGGGAGCCCTCCCCCACTTCATGGTGCATCACCATCCTCTATGATTTTGATTTCCAGTGATTCACTGACTGTTGGAGTGCTGACAAAACACTTACTGTTAGCTAACCTTCAAGTAGTTCATTAGCAACACATACTTCATTTTTCTTAAATACATACACACACACACACAGTAGAAGGTTTTCATTATTTTCTTTAGTAATAGTTTAACCAGATTCTTTAGGAATGAGGTAAGGTAGGGCATCACCCTTGAGATTTTCTTTAAACACGATTTTTAAGTGACTCGTCCATGAGTGCAAGCAGACCAAGTGTTGTAACCATGATCTGATACCAATTTGTAACACACCCATGGTGGGGCATCAAAATTTCGTTCTTCTTAAGAAAATCAAAACCATCATTCAGGGTTTCTATTCCACTATGCTCTTCCAGATCTTTCTAGCCACATTCTCCATGCTTCGAACCAAGCTCAGAGATGGAAGATATCATTTCCCAAGTTATTTGGGTTCTTCCATCCCTCTATACTTGCATATGACTATGGGCTATGACCGGGTGCCAAGACAACCACCACGCGAATCCTCTGGAGTGGCAAATATTTGAAGTTCACAATATCATTTCATGTGTCCTCGAGGATTTCAATGACCCTGATTCACTTTGAGACTTCGGCGTTTAGGAATTTCGGACACTCCAAATCCTTTTTCCTTCAAAGTACTCCATAATCGGAGTTACAGATCGAGTGCCACACGTCCCTTCATGATCAACGACTGTGATCCACTTCGGGACTTTGATGTTCGGGAGTTTTGAGCACTCCAATGCCTTTTTCCTCTAAAGTAATTTGTACCCGGAGTTACAAATCGAGCGCCACATGTCCCTTCATGATCGACGACTGGGATTCACTTCAGTACTTCACTGCTCGTTTTCTTCCAAAGTGTTTTTCTCTAGAGTCAACGATCTTCTACCACGTTCCTTCCTATGCCAACGACTAGGATTCTACTCTAGAACTTAGACACTTCGGGGATTTTCGAAGCACCTCCAATCCTCCATAGTCCCAAAGTATCGGACTCTCGAAATCCCAGTCATTTCACCCAACCACGTGGGCAAGGTATGCATGTACCAGGGGCTGACATGCAGTTGGGTCAGGGGCGATACAATGCCCTCATCTGGAATGACACGAATCATTTTCAAAAGGGGCTATAGGGTATGGAATGAATCTGAATCCAAGTGGAACGTGGCTCATCAAAATTAAATCCACGCCACCATGGATGGTGTCACTGTGCCTCGTCACTCCGGTCTGATCATCTTTCAACCTCCCTCATATTTTCACAGTCAAAATCAACCGATGTTGATTCATTCACATCTCGACGGTTCACAGTGAATGCGGGGCCCCTACATGATCACTCTTTATAGGAGAACTTAATCTCTGGAATCTAAAAAGTGTTCACCTGACTCAGTCTAATAGAGGTCGTTGATCCTCCACCCCAATGAGATCAAAGGTGTTGGTGAATTTTTGGGTCGTGAACTAGCACGTCCACTAATTTCACCTTCGTGCTCCACAATGATTCCCTGCCATTGATCTTTGTTCATAGATCGATGGTTCACAGCAATTGCAGGGCCCAATCTCTGCAATCTAGGAAGTGCTCACCTGACCTTGTCTAATCATGGTCATTGATATTCCATTCCCAACAAGATCAATGACATTGGTATATTGTGGGTCGTGAACTAGCATGCCCGCTAATTTCACCTTCATGCTCCGTAATGATTCCCAACCATCGATCTAATCAAGTGACTGGTGTTTGATTGATTAACTCCAGTGAGTATTTGATTCAATCTAATGGCTGAGATAGGTTTTCCTCCTGATGAATGGTTCACATTCATATCCTCTGTTAGGTTCTTGATTCATCTACGACTCCTGTTACTCAAGGTGTTTGGGTAACTTTGAATAACGTGAAGTTTGACATCCCAAGACGTCGAGCTCCCAAAACTCCGAAACCATTATGAGATATCTCCTTTCGATATTAACGTAGGAATTCTAGAACCAGGTCACATGGAACTTCAGATGACTCTCAGGTTATGAGCTCTACTCTTAGCCGGGTTTTGGTTAAGGTCATGGGAGTGAGTTCAAGGTCTCTCAGGATACTAGTCTGAAGGAAATGAATTCCTAACTTGTATAACTTTAAGTTCTGAAACAGGGCAAGGTAAACTCGTGAGGTTACCGAGACAGTAGCAGTTCCAAGAGGCTTTCTCCGACTCTGGAGCTGTGAGGTGTCTCCTTGGGGAAAACACCTTCGAGAGTTAAACTGGAGCATACGGTAAAATCATAAGAATAAGTCCTCAAGGAAGTCAATGTATACACATAACTTAACCATTTCAATGTAGAAAACATGTATAGATATGTAAATACATGCATGCAACAATTAATTCCCATTTCAACATAGAGAGTATGAAAACACTTATCAGAACCAGATAATGTGAAGAGATTTCTAGAAGGGTTTTTCTTTTCCACCCAACCATAGGCTCAGTCACTCCTAACGGATTTACCACTAGCCACCCATGGGCTAGACCACGATTCTTTTAGATTGAATATCTTCTTCCAACATAGAAATAGATAGGGATGAAGGTTACTCTCCTTCTCACAACTCAGTCTCTATTTCCCGTGATCAGAACACACTCTTTTTCACAGTTCTTCCTTGAATCTGAGAACTCATTTTTTCGTCTCTACACTCCCCGCATATTTTCCTCTTTGGCCCCCATGCCTTCCTTTCTTGCCTTTTCCAGCAAGATTGTGTGTGGAACGAATTCCTAGTCTGTGGTCAGGTATGGAAGCCTTACAAATGGGTGGTCTGCCCCATCACCTCATTAAATATTGAGGAGGTCTTCCACCTACCAGCCTGACTTTAATTAATTCATGGGTCAAAGGTTTGTTCTGATCTTGAGCAATTAAATTCAACAAAGTATTGGTTCGGTGGAGGTTAACACATACATTCTTGGTCCCCTCCACCATCTCTTTCATATCATTCATGGTCTCTTTTAGCACATCCCCTTTCCAGTATTCATGCAACACTTATCCATTGTCTATTAAAATGATAGAATTTCAATTCATCAACCTTTTATACAAAGGTCCATCAAATCAAACATTCACACATTTGAGTTTTCCATAGTCTCTTGGCCAATATAGTTATATTCACAAACTGGGGGAAACAAGGTGTTACAAACAACAACTGGGGAAGCCAATTTAGGAAACATTAGTCAAGTATCTACACCGTGTAGAGGTAGTAGTTCAACATTCAGGACGACAGGACATGATCCCACCATGAGGTTACAAGAATTCAAAGGAGAGGCGTCGGAGGAATCTTAGAAGCACTTGTTCATTTGTGAAAAGATATGGGAAGCGAAACAGATCACAGATGATGACACTAAACTTGCATAGTTAGCTATCAAGCTAAGAGATTGCGCGCTGGATTTGTACATGAGTTTAACTGCAAACAGTCCGCAAGGGACAACAAGAATGATTGGAGATATAAAAAATCTCTTGATAAATGAATTCCAGAATCCTAGTTCAGAGGATCAATACATGAATGAGATGATAGAGATTAGACAAAAACCAGGAGAATCTGTATGGGAGATTGACCAGAGATTCAAACGATTGAAGGGAAAGCTAAAGTATGTCATGACAGATATGCAGTATATGCATATGTTTGTCAATTCACTGCTACCACATATAAAATACCTGTTGCGACAACAAAAGTTCCATACATAGGAATAGGCTCTACAGACAGCCCTACAACTAGAAAAGAACCAATATCAAAAGACAGATCCATCCATAGAGGAGTTGACGGAGGATTTGAAGAACTTAACATTCCAGCTAAACTAGAAAAAAGGTAAGGACAAAAGAGAAGTTGTTTGGTGTACCACATGAAGGACAAAAGGACACCATAAGAACGAATGTCCAAAATTCTCACAGTACATGACAACAGGAATGACAGACCTGTTCCCAAGACAATAGGAGGACTATGGTGTGAGATATTTAAGAAACAGGGACATGATCCATATCACTACCCAATGATGGAGAAGTACCACATAGTTCCTAAGAGATCATATTGAAACTTTTGCAAGTCAGTAGGCCATGATGACAAAGATTGCAGGACCATGGATCTCATGAGGGAAATAACATAAAATTCTTACAAGGTGCAGGCAGAGATGATGACCGGGAAATATGCACCACAGTTTAACCCAGTACCAGCCCCATATAACACTGAGTAGTAGTAGTATAACATTGTGTAGCAACAATATAATATTATATAGCCACATTACAATACCCCACAACCACACTATAATCCCTCGTAGTATAACCAGGCGCCTCGGTACAATGCACCATGAGGAGATCGAGTTGGCTACAGAGGTTGAGGAAGAGAAATAGGAGGCTTTGGAAGAAGAAAAGGACTAGTGGCATGCCATAGTTGTCAACAACCAAGACACTATGCAAGAGAATGTCCACTTCCACCTACGACGTGTATGTGTTGTCGCACATCAGATCATGACACGAAAGATTGTCCTACATTATTAGGGAAGATCCAGAAAAAGAGAAATCAAAACAATCAGAATGTTTAGTGGATTTAGGTGGAAGAAAGGGATGAAGGAAGAAACATCAACATAGTTACATGGGGAGGAGCTAAAATAGGAAACGACGTAGTAAGACAAGATCCAACACAACACCAATGGGTGAAGAAGAATGCCAAACCGAAGAAGCAGTTTGATGCGCAGAACAAAAAGGAGACATTCAAGAAGGCCAACCAAGAATTCCTGAAGCCAGAAATTGCATCAACATCAACTATGCAGCATAATAAGGAAGTACCAGCATACGATATGCCTCCATCATTGGATCACACCAAAGACGCACAGCCCCTGGGACAAGTGAGTACGATTAAAGGTTTTTTGCAATCTTGTGTTACACTACTAAATGATCCATCATCTGTTAAAGTATTACAAAATACCTTAATGAACTAAATCCAATCATAGTCCAAGAAGGTCAAACATGTTCAACCATTTTCCACCAAAGTTAACAATAGTCAACTAATTTCAAGCATAGTCAAATACATTCCACCATAACCAACCATAGTAAAATATATTCAACTAAAGTCTACCACAGTCAAACATGGTCAACCAAAGTTACCATGGTCAACCATAGTCAACCTTGGTAAACTATAGTCAACCATAATCAAACATGGTCAACCATAGACAAACATGGTTAACCATTGAAACCCATGGTCAAACATGGATAATCTGTAGACAACCATTGTCAACCATTGTCAACCCTAGCCAAATATGGTCAACAATAGGAAAACATTGTTATACATAATTAATCATAATCAACAATAGTCAAACATGATCAACCATGGTCAACTAAGGTCAACCAAAGTCAACCATGGTTAAATATGACCACCTTTGGTCAAACATATTAAACCATAGTCAAACATAGTTAACCATTCTCAAGCACAGTCAACCATATTCAATCATAATCAACCATGGTCAACCATAGTCAAGCATGTACAAACATGGTCAACCATGGTTAACCATGTTCAAACATGGTCAACCCTGATTAACCAAATATCAAGTATAATCAACCATCGTCAACCAAGGTCAACCATAGTCAAACATAAACAACCATGGTTAACTATAGTCAACCATAATCAACCATGGTCAACCAAATTCAACCATAGCAGACCATGTTTGACCCAATTCAATCATAGTCAAACACAATCAACCATGGCCAACCAAATTCAACCATAATCAAACATAACCAAACATGGTCAACCATGGTAAATCATAACCAAATATGGTGAACCATGGTCAATAATATTAAAATATCATAGATATCTCAATAAAATTATATTGATATTTTAATTCACAGATCTACTAATCCTCCTCACATAGGTCGATTTTAAACTAACAGGACCACATAATTAAAAGTGGCTGATATACATCGATCGATTCCATTAGTTTAAAAAGGTGGAAAATGGAAAATCGACATATATCAACCACTTTTAGCTATGGGGTTTGCTAGTTAATTTGTCATAATTGACAATTCGATTATTAGGCATTCATTAAGTAGATCTCAATTTGTGATTATATATAACATATTTCCATTTCTTCCAATAGGCCACCTAAATACATGA